>JAFVLL020017296.1:0-37014 GCA_021397915.2 Tor tambroides
AAACACCTTAGAGCATTATATCAGACTCACTTCTCTCCCTGAAGTTTGTTGGTTTTCACAATCAAATCCTGGGTTTGTTCTTTGGCTGCCTGTTGACACACAAAACATGGAAGCTGAGTTATGGAAAAAGAGCATGTTGGCCCTTCAACTACATAAATTTAAATATCTTTTTCAATCCCTTGAAATGCTTTTCAAGTTTTTAAATAGTCAATAATCTTTAGTAGGCTGCTAATAATGGCAGTAAAGAAATGATTTTCCAAAAGAGAAATATGCTATTTAGCTATCTGCTAAATGAATGCAAACATGCATAATTACCTTCAACCTGTTGGTCATTTCTTCACAGCAGGAGCTCATGGCCTGAACATCTTCATGAACGCTCTCTAGTTCCTGAAGCAGAAAGACACACTCAAGTCCTATATTGCAGCAGAAGTTCACTACAGAGGTTGTATGCAAAGTTTATTGTGTAAACCACCTCAACAGCATCATCTTTACATTTATTCAGATGCTTTTCTCCAAAGCCACATCTCAGCGTTATTTTATTATCGTTGTATATAATACTATTATAGCTTTTGTTAATATTTTGAATTTGTTTATTTTTATAGTTTTTATTTGAATTTTGAATTTAATTAAAAGTTTTTTTTTCTCTCTTTAGCTTTCATTTATATTTATTTAAGTTTTAGTAATTTTAGTATTTCAACTTGTCTATTTTCTATTTTAATATACTGTAAAATGCTATTTATTTCTTGATACATTTTTCTGGATTCTTTGATGAATAGGGTGTTCAAAAGAACAGCATTTATTGAAAATATATACATTTATTGTAACAATGTACTGTCACTTTTGATCAACTGAATGTGTCCTTAGTGAAATAAGCTATTAATTAAAAAAATAAAAATCTTGCCAACCCAAACCAAATAGTTTTCAGTGTTAGCTAGACTTATAAAAGTGAAATGCATAAATACACTTTGTAATTTGAATATAATGTACCTAAGATGTAGACAAGTACTAAAATTACTAAAACTGAAATAAATATAAATGAAAGCTAAATATAAATATTAAAAAACTTAAAAAAAAAAAAAAAAACACACAACAAAATTAATTAAGACTTTAACTAAAATTCAAATAAAAACTATAAAAATAAACTAATTCAAAATATAGTAGTAGTTTTTGATCATTAAAAAAGTCTCACAGGCATGTTATGTAATGATAAAGGATGATTTTAATTATACATACATATACTGCTTTTTAATTATAAATTTTTGAGCTGCTGTATAGAATTATCACTGTGAATTTACCTCCTTCACTTCTTTAAATATTTGTACAAACTCTTCATTGATGGATAGGCTGCGCCTCTCTATGTCTCCTCGGAGGTTCCTCCTGGTTCTCAGACTGTTCTCAGTGAAAAACACAGAGAGAGATTTCAACGCTTCCAGCATCTCCTAGAAAGAAACAAAAATAGAAAATAAGTGAAACAACAAGATCTTCAATGCTGCTTGCTCATCAACAGAATGTTGCCTATGAACAACAGATGACATAACTGCATTTGCAAAATTGATAATGCATGTTCTGATCAAAATAATATAACTGAAATCACCTTCGCCAATAAATGTACTATAGTATTACAATGGTACAGTACAGCGATGGTATAGCAATTCTGTGGTTGTTCGATATAGACTAATGTTCAAAAGCTGATAAGATTCTTTAAATGTTTTTGAAAGAAGTCTCTTAAGCTGCATTTATCCAATCAAAGATACAGTAAAAACAGTAATATCATGAAACATTATTTCAATTTTAAATAACTGTTTTCTATTTTATTATAGTTTAAATTTAAATTTATTCCTGTGATGGCAAAGCTAAATTTTCAGCGGCCATTACTCTAGTCCTCAATGTCACATGACCCTTCAGAAATCATTCTAATACGCTGATCTGATGCTCAAGAAACATTTCTTATTACTATCGATGTTGAAAACTGCTTTATATTTTTGTGGAAAGCATGATATATATTTTTAAGATTCTTTGATTAATAGAAAGTTTGTTACAATGTAGTAATTTTTACTCTTACTTTTGATTATGTGACCTTGCTTAATAAAAGGATTAATTTCTTTCAAAAAGAAAGAAAAAGAAAAACCTTACTGACCCTTACCTTAGGTTACATTATACAGCACCATGATTTATGTTTGGGGAAAAAAAAAAGAATTTAAAAAAAAAAAACACATGACATTACCATTGTACCATGTCTAAAAAAAACATCATAATACCATGCTTCTCCACATACTAAAAAAACAAAACAAACTAAAAATATTTTTCAGACATCAAACATGGCAGCACCATAGTATTCTTTATTTTGGAGTACCATATAAATACCTAGTGCAAGAATTTCAGTTTGTTTTACTTACAAGTATTATAAATGGGTTACACAAAATATTTTCAACAATTGGGAAATATGCAATATTTCTTTATTATGGTGTTTTACCACCCTTTGCCTTTAATACAGCTTCCAACTTTCTTAGAATGGATTCATACAACTTTTGTTTTTTGAATTTTCCTTCCAAATCTATCCAATAGTCAAACCAGGTGATTGAGCTGGCCTGTGTAGATGTTGAAGTTCATCTTAGTGCTCCAACTGTCCGGGTTTTGTTAGCATAACACCATCTTTTAGCAGTAGTGTCTGTGATAAAATTTTTAGCAATTAGTGTTCTTTCTTGGATGCTGGATTTATGAAGTTCTATGTGGTTGGTTTTTGGGGGAAACAGGGTCTTCAATGTGATTTCTGAGCTTTCCTGTCACTTTGCTGCAGTAGTTCTGTTGTTTGGACACAATCTCTATCGTTTACTTTTCATCCACTATTCTTCACTAATGAAGTTACAGATGCTCATGCTAAACGGGCTTCCATGATTTGCCTTTTTTTTGGAAGTCTTCCTATTTCACCCATGGTTTTCACTAAGCACTCCTGAACACAACCTTTACTACACTGAAATACAACCTAGAGAATATAGACAATGGGGAATTAATAATAATAATAATAATAATAATAATAATAATAATTGAAGCATTTGTTTTTTCACTATAGCCTACACAAGTTATATTCACCCCTACAATAATTAGTGTCCATATTACTTTGTCAAACCCCTTAAGATTTGCCATGTTAACATAACCATGAACAAATGTGCTTCTCTGTAAGGGTTTGACATGCAGAATACCACGCAACTGAAATATTATTTACCGTATAAACAAGAGACTCGGAAATTATGTTTAATTTATTTATTTATTTATTTATTATTATTATTAATTATAACTTACGTGCAAACAATTTGTAGTGACAGGTGCACTGCGATCTAACAAGTTAGCAAATGCGAACAGACTGTCACAAACCTTGTCATTATCCAGCCTGGTCTCCAGGATCTTGTTGAGTTTTCTGGACAGAGGGTTGTTGGGCTGTGAGGACGCATTCCCGCTGCTGTTAGAGCTGTGAAAGTTTGCAGCATCAATTGACAGCTCTGCTTTAGTCTCTGCCATCATCAACATCCACGTCAACCTCCAGGAAGCTGTTTTGAGTAACCAGAAAAACGTCCCACTGCAACAAGAAGAGGTCGACACATTAGTTCCGCGACTCGAGCTGTTGACATTTGCGCATAAAAACTAAAATCTCCAGAAACGTGTCACCCTTTGAGGGTGTCATTGAAGTGAAAAGTTTCATTAGCCAATGTTATAAACAGACCAATAATGTTTTGAGTATTTTTATATACTTCAATAAAACATATCTTATAAAATAAATATACAAATATCTTATTTTATTTTATATATATATATATATATATATATATATATATATATATATATATAATGACAACGATATAATATTGATAGAATATTATTATAATATTTATTGTTATACCATTTCTATTGTTTATAGTTTTATTGTTTGGGAGTTTTATGTTTTTAATTATAGATAACGTTATACTTAAAAAATATCCTCATGAAATCCTCATCCTAAATCCTCATTTAGTTAAATACCGTATAAAGCGTAATGTGGGTCAGGTTTTGCATACATGCAGGGACCAAATAATTCGCATACAGATAGGCTAATAATGTCCCCGTAAATATAAAACCTGAAATTACCTACATTGGAAGAAGCTAATGATTCTTATGAGGAAAAAATTATGTCTTAATGAAAAAGTAGAAATGCAGAAATATTTGAGGCTTAGAGTTAGGAGAAACATTTGCTCAATATTTAAAAAAAAAAAGTATATGTAAGCAGTAAAAGTCAACAGAAGGTCAAACAAAAAAAAGGTAGATGTAAGCAGTAAAAGTCAATAGAGGGTCTCAAACGTAAATAAACAAATAAATAAAATGAAAATATTAAAAAAAAAAATCCAGGGGAATTTAACCACCTGAACTCTTAAGTTCACAAGCACAATAAAAACAATGGTCTTCTGAGGTGACACAGCTTTCTGACTATTTAATTCCCTAACCAACAGCACCTATAACTGCTGTTGAAATGCAACAAATCACTTCAAACCAGTGCCTTGACATTAACTTCACCTTGCTAGAGGGAAAAGGGGAGTTACCTTGACAATGAATAATCACAACAACTACAGATATTGCACCCAAGAGGGCAAAAACAATTGAATTTCAGCCCATTCTTCTTCAGAGGGATTAAATGGAGAAAGGAGGTGAGTCACAGGGTTACGCTCTCTGTGATGTTTCTGGATGTGATGCCTTTGTGAATTATTCACAGCTGTGGTCACTCCTCCAGCATGCACCACTTTGCACCAGCATCTCTTGAGCTTTACACACACGCGCCACCTCCTCCATCCTATCAGCCCTATCACAACTGCTTTTTAGTCAATGGCTTATTTTGAACTCATTAGTCAGGTCCTAATTTAGAGAATTTATTTCAGTTTCTATCATATGTGCTCAATGCCATAGTAAAGCCTAAGGAGAACAAAAAGTAATGTATGTATGCATGTGTGTGTGTGTGTGTGTGTGTGTGTGTGTTAACTATTATTTTTATGCTTAAATATAAAAAATAGAATATTAATAATATTATTATAAAATATAATATTGTAAATATGTGTAAAATATTATTTGGAAACAAATGTAGTTTCTTATGTTTAATTACGTTACATTTATTGCTTTTTTTATCTTATGTTTTTTATTATTATTTTTTTACCCACTATACTTCTGTTAGTTGTATAGTTTGTTATTTGAAACTATTTGTTATTTGTTATTTAGTTAGTTGGTTTAGTATATTTAGTTTGTTTAATCTTATTAAGTTCAATATTAATAACTTAATTTATTACTTATTTAATTGTACTGTTTTACTTTTTCTTCTTCTCTTCTTTCTTTTTTTCTTCTTTTACTAAACTTTTCTATTGACCCCCTAGTACTCCCTTGTGGCCCCTGGTGGTCCATGAACACTTGCTTTAAGTAGATTATTTCTTTTCTTCTCTTTTTTCTTTTCTTTTCTTTTATTTTCTTTTCTTTTCTTTTCTTTCTTTCTTTCTTTCTTTTGATTTTATTTTTTATTGTTATTTATTTTTTAATTAGAATTAGAATTAGAATGCTTTATTGTCATTGTACACAAGGTACAGCGAAATTGCAGAGCTTCTGCGTAAGGTGCGTGGAACATAATAGACAAAAGAAACTAAAAAGAAATATACATCCAGGTACTCACTGAAAAGCAAGCTCCCACAGTAATACAACATTCCCAGCTGTAAGTACTATGCAGGATACATGAACTGCATCTTTTTCACCTAGGCATATATGATCTTTTTTTTTTTTTGTAGTAAAGACTTTACGTGTCTGTACAGAAACTGATTTTAAAATAAATATACCCTGTGAAATATACACTGGAGTAAAAAGTGTGACAACTAGCCCCACTGTGATTAAAAGGCAGCAGGACTGTGGGAGGAGCCTCGAGTAAGTGAGCCAAGCGAGCGCGCCTCCGACTCGTGTAGTCTGTCTGCTGCCACACTGCGCTCAGTGCGTGGAGACGGACACAGCCTAACATTTCTTGTGTCTTCTGAAATACACTGGGATTATTTTAGCGCTTTCCTGCAAGAGAGACAGTGAAATAAAGAGAAAGACACAAGCAGATCTCAGCAGACTCCATGTAAGGAATTTAATGCATGTTTTCTGCGCGCATAACGCGAGTTGCGCCCCGTTCAGCGGACAAAGTTTATTTCATCTCCACGGTCCCACGAAGCTGGACAGGAATTTGAAATTAACACACCAGTCAGAATATATCTATGTAAGTTATCACATACGATGTTTTTATGAATATTTATGGTTTGCATGATGGCGTCTTTTGCATGGCAGCTGTTTATAACAGGACTGTCATGAAGTGGCATTAATAATAGATGATCAGTCTGTTGAGCTTAGTAGGATTTTTTTCCCCCCTTTATCTTCTGTAAATATTAGACGTTTGAGACTTTATAGTAATTTACATTCATATTACCGGATTAATACCTATGATTACATTATATAATAGGCTAATTCTTAACATCCTAAAATATAAATGCACATATGCTATATGAGCACTGCTGATATCATGCATATTATGTCTTATTAATAAAAGATATAATTACTGTATTATTGTGAAGATTCATACAGTGAAAAGTGAAAATGTGCAATTGTTACTATAAGGAGTTCCAACCCTTAAAATGAGTTTCTATTCGACTTACTTTATTCAGATTTGTTTAGTCATATCAAATACTTTAATAAAAGCATTGAATGTAGATGTTACCACATGAAACGTTTTTAGCCATTTTCTTTTCTTTTCTTTTCTTTTCTTTTTTTTTTCTTTGCTAGTATCCACCTGTAATCTTTTGTGTAAATATTAGATGTTAGACTCAGCCTTATATGAAAAACGTTGGGTGTCAACTTTAATTAACAATATAACAAACATTAAATTAAACTTCAGAAGCTTGACATCATTAGTTAATGTTATAAAACTTTGATTAATATATATTTTTATATCATATTGAAATGTACAACTAATCACTAACACTATAAGAAAGAAAATGTGCAGTAAATTATAAAATTAAGTGGCCAGATACATTTGGGCACATAATCTAAACTTAAAAAGTACACTATCGTTCTGAAGTTTGGGGGCTGATTGTATAAATCAGCTGTGCTAATTACAATAAACCATGATTTTCAGGATTCTTTGATTTCTAAAGAACATCATTTATTTGAAAAAGAAATTGTAAAAAAAAGTTACTAAAATTAAAAATGTTGCTCATAAAAATATTATTTTCTTTAAAAAAAGAAAAATAAATAAATAAATATTTATTTATTTACTTAACTTATTTTACTGACCCCAGACTTTTGACTGGTAGTGTATATGAATGATGTTGCATATATAACAGGAACTGTGAATCTTTACTGTGATGACTGAGGGGACAATGGGTTTTATTGCTTCTTTCTCAGGTGACGGGACACAGGACAATGGTGAATTCTGTATGGAGATAGACATCCTCTTTCCAACAAGGCAAAAGGAATTATTATTTTTATTTTTTGTGTGTGTGTCTGATATCCTCCTTTCCTAGCTCTCGTCTGGAATTGTGGCCAATATTTAAAGACATTTCTCCAGAATGGCATCCAGCCTCACGTGTACGGGGATGATCTGGGCTCTGGTGTCCCTGCTGAGCGCAGCAGCTTCCTGCGTGGGGTTCTTCATGCCCTACTGGCTGCTGGGCTCACAAATGGATAAGCCAGTTTCCTTCGGTACTTTCCGGCGGTGCTCGTACCCTGTTCGGGATGAAGAGAGGCAGGCTACAATCATGCTGGAGCAGTGCGGGCGCTATGCGAGCTTTCAGGGTATCCCAAGCGTGGAGTGGCGGATCTGTACAGTCGTGACAGGGGTTGGATGCGGCCTGCTGCTGCTGGTGGCACTCACGGCGGTCATGGGCTGCTGCATATCAGAACTCATCTCCAGAACCATCGGACGTGCAGCGGGGGGCATGCAGTTTCTTGGAGGTGAGTAATAGACTGTCAAACTGACGAGTTAGAGTGTATTTGGTTTAGGGTGAAACTCACAAAGACATATCCTGGTCACATTTCACTCCAAACTTTTTTTAAAAAAATTTTTTTACTGGAATGTATTTTTTTTTAGGTTGAAATATGACCATTTCATGTTCTAGAGTTCTTTAGAAATTTTGTAAAACTTACCCTATAACACCAGTCAGCAATAATAGCCATTCTAAGTATTTAAAAAGTTTGAGGTCTGTAAGATTTTTTTTGTGTTTTTGTAAGAAGTAATAATGTTTTATGTTTACCAAGGCTGCATGTATTAATTAAATTAAATTAAATACAGTAAAAACAATAATATTGTGAAATATTACAAATTAAAAAATCTATTTGAGTTCATACATACACTGAATACAACAAAAAAATAATTGTAATGTCAAAGCAGAATTTTTCAGCGGTTGAAAAAATAGTAATAAATAATAATAAATTTTAAAAAAAACTGACCCCAGACTTTTGGACTTTTGTTCTACATGCAAACGTAAGGCGCATTGCATGCATACATGCTACATGCATAATTAAGGTTTGTTTTCATGTGTGTGGTATAGTTTTTCAGAGTATGATATTAAAAAATCTGTGCTAAAATCAGCATAAGCACTTATCAGGGTCATTATTGATTGGTACTGATATCATTTTCACGTAATGAGTGTTCTTAAGTTACTCATATTCATATCATAATGAAGAGATCATCGAGTTCAAGCCCCTTTTTCTTTGTCTCTAGTTCAGTGAACATGGATTCCATCTAGTTTAATTCAGGGTGCCTTTGCCTCAGTGAGGAGAGAGGGAAGGGAATCTGATTGAGTTTAGACTGGAAGCTGGGGCCTGTAATTCCAAACTCAGTTTGTTTAGTTCTCGCCTGCAAGGTGCCTTTTATTTGCTGCTCTGATAGTCTTGAGGGCTGTTGGCACATGACAGAGAAGGTGAAACAAATACTGCGTGGAGCGTCTTAGAATGAAGTTTGCTTTGTACTGCAGTGGCTCAAAGTGTGGAAAATTCTAGTGTGGCTCTTGGTTTCCTGATGTTTAAATTGCTTTATCTTCATTTATCTTTGTCTTCATTAACTCAACCAATTTGTCTCTGTTGTGTCCGCCAAATAGACACTATCACATGTTCATTCTCATTAGCTCAGTATATGTGCAAACTCACATAGCAACGGCTAATCACTCTTTTTTAAAGTCTAAATTTAGCCTCATAATTCATATTCTTGTATAAGCATGCACAATTCATCGAAACATTAGCCACACCAAGGTCATGGGTTTGACCAGGGAGTACATGAACTAATAAAAAGTATACCTTGAATGGCATGCAAGTCGCTTTGGATAGTCGCTCTTTTCTGTTATGTGACAACCTCTTTTCACTATAAATACCACTGAAGATGGATATAACCAAGTTTGCAATATTTTTGTCTCTTTGAATATCCAGTTTCAATCAGAAATACAAGGATGTAAAATGGGTTTCATGTTCCTGAGTTTTAAGCATTTTCACTGTAAGCTTTAGAAACTTAGAATAGTACGATGATGCTGAAAATAACATTAACTTTTTTTCTTATTGTAGTTTTTTCTTATTACATACTACACTAAAAATCTAATTTCATATGGTAAAAACTCTGAACTTCTAACAACTTGCAACTTTCAGGAACAATGCATCTCAAAGCAGCTTTTGTTACAATATACAGGTATTAAATATTATAGATATTTTTAATTTGAACCAGCAAGCACAGCAGGTGAGCTGAACATATTCTATATTCTGAATTCAAAAAGACTAAAAAATGGTTTTGTGGTTCAGTCCCACTCATCCTTTGAAATTCATGAAAATGCAAACAATTTGCATAAAACTCATTTCTATAAAAAAAAAAAGTTAATATAAAAGACAATTGTTAGAACAATGACTGTTTTCAATTATAGTGATTTAGTAAATTAAAATCTTGTCTTTTTTGTGTGTTCATGTGCTGTCCTCGTATATAAATCATTTCAGGTTTGCCCTTATAACTATTCTGACATTAGATTCTCCCCAAAGCTAACAGTGTCAGGGCAGATTTCACCTGATCTCCAGTTGGCTACCCAGGTGCGTCATCATTCGTTCATGGACGACAGCTGAGGTGTCGCTGTTGCTTCTAACTAGCAGACAGCGGGATTTGACTTAAGAGACCAAGACACAAGGAGGTTACAGGACTGCAGGGCTGCTGAACGCACCACATCCTGTCATGTTGCCCATAGCACTGCCTTCATCACACAGAGTAATGTAGTAACTCATGGCTTATGCAAGCAAGCATCATGCCCCTTATCAGCAGTTTTTCACTTACAATCAATAGAAACTGACAATTAGTCGTTTGTACTTATCATGAAACTTACGTATGAGCTTTTGCTGGTCTTTAGAGAATGTGAGTAGGACTGAGTAGACATTTTGAATGTCTCTATTCCTATACACTTTAATTTAAGGTAAAGAAGACATCTATAATATTATATACATATCTATATATATATATATATATACACACACACACACACACACACAGTTAGGTCCATATATATTTGGACACTGACACAATTTTCATAATTTCGACTCTGTGTGCCACCAGAATAGAATTAAAATGAAACAATCAAGATGAAATTGTAGTGCAGAATTCAAGGGGTTGAACAAAAACATAACATAAAATGCTTAGGAATTACAACCATTTTTATACACAGTCCCCCCATTTTCAATGGCTCAAATGTAATTGGATAAATAAATATATTCATAAATAAAATGTTAATTTTTAATATTTTGTTGAGAATCCTCTGGAACTCATGGACATTAGCAGAGACTGTTTGTGGGTTTTTCTGCCTTTAGTTTTTTTTCAGCAAGTGAAATGCATGCTCAATCGGGTTGAAATCAGGAGATTGTCTTGGTCATTGCAGAATATTCCACCTTTTTACCTTCAAAAACTCCTGGGTTGCTTTTGCAGTATGTTTTGCGCCATTTCCACTTGTACAATGCCGCACCGCCCAATCAACTTTGCTGCATTTGGCTGAATCTGGGCAGACAGTATATCCCTATACACTTAAGAATTCATCCGGCTACTTCTGTCTTCTGTCTCATCATACACTAAACACCTGTAACCCAGTGCCACTGGAAGCCATGCTCATGCATCACACTGCTCCACCATGTTTCACAGATGATGTTGTGTACTTTGGATCATGAGCTGTTCCAAACCTTCTCCATACTTTTTTCTTCCTGTCATTCTGGTACAGGTTGATCTTAATTTCAGCCGTCCAAAGAATGCTTTTCCAGAACTGCTCTGGCTTTTTTTTTGAGATGTTTTTGGCAAAGTCTAATCTGGCCTTGTTTGCACCTTGTGGTGAACCCTCTGTATTTGCTCTGGTGAAGTCTTCTCTTGATTGTAGACATTGACAGTAACACGTCTACCTCCTGGAGAGTGTTCTTCACTTGGCTGGCTGTTGTGAAAGGCTTTTTCTTTTCCATGGAGAGGATCCTCCGATCATCCACCACTGTTGTCCGCCGTGGACGTCCAGGCCTTTTTATGTTGCTGAGCTCACTAGTGCGTTCTTTTTTTCTCAGAATGTACCAAACTGTTGATTTGGCTACTCCTAATGTTCCTGCTATCTCTCTGATGGATTTGTTTTCTTTCTGAAGCCTAACAATTGTCTGTTTTACCTGCATGGAGAGATCCTTTGAATGCATAATGTGGGTTCAACTGTCCAATTACTTATGGTCCCTTGAAAAAGGGGGGAGGTAAAAGAGCTTTAATTCCTTAACCTTTCCTCCAATTTGTTCTGAATACTCTCAAATTAAAGATCACTTTAAGCCCATTTTCATTATATAACTGCAACTTGACTATTTGTCTTTTCAGTAGCTAAAAAAAAAAAAAAAATTGTGCCTGTGTCCAAATATATATGAAGGCTTTTGCATTGGAACTCTTCATATATATATATATATATATATATATATATATATGTGTGTGTGTGTGTGTGTAGTTTTACTTTTTGATCAAATAAATCAAATAATCATACCATGGATGGTATGATTATAAAAGGTACTTCAAGTTCAAAGAATACAATAATGAATGCAAAATGAATGCATATATATATATATATATATGAATGAATAATGAATGAACAAAAATTTTTACTCTTACAAAAAAGTACTGTGGTAGTAAAAATGGTACAGTGATGGCATTGCATGAATTTCACATAAATTTCAGTACCATGATGTATTTTGAATATACCGTAGTGTTGTCATCTGATGTACCCTGTTAACCACAGTCCCTTTTTGTGTTATTACTTCTAAATATGTGCTACCATGGTAATGCCAAATACTTTTAAGTATAGCTAGAGTGATGTCCAAAAATATAGCATTACCATAGTGTTATCATGGTGTGTTCACAAAATCATAATATTACAATGGCATTGGTAATAATATAACATGCTTCAAGAAATACTATAGTTTTATTATGATAAAACCATGGAATTTCAATGTCCAAAACATGGTATTACTGTGATATTTTTAGTAAAAGTACTTCAAAGAAAGCTAGGTAGCAGTTTATTTTACAGTGTCCCTGTTACATGTTACATTAACTAACAGTACTTTAGTAATAATATTATATTATTACAAGCAACTAAACCACACCCTAATCCCAACCCTATAGTACGTTGTTAATTTATATAACTTAGTACTTATTATATAATGTCCACAAAACATGGTTTTACTATACTACTCTCATGTAGGTGTAGGTAAGACAGTGTGGTTATAATGTCTGGTTTATCAAACAGTGTTTTATGAGTTCCAGGAAGTTAACAGAGAGTTGGAGAGCAGCGGCTGAACTCTTGACATTGAACTAGCTGCTGAGTTGAAGCGTGGCATTAAATTGAAGTATGCAGGACAGAACAAGAGTGAATGAGCGATGTGAAAAGCACCAGACAGGGGTTAAGAGAAAGATGAGTGACCCAGGGAGAGCGAGAGAGAGAGAGAGAGAGAGAGAGAGAGAGACGAAACAGTACCCTGATGTTAAATCACTGGACCGCAGTTGTCCTCACCAATTGAGTCCCTTTCATTTGTATTGTGGTGTGTTAATGAGTGCTGTCTGGCAGTGAGGGCTCTGAGCAGAGGGCCTTTGGCAAAGGCAGCACCTCCCTGCGGTTCACGTTGATTCATCTGATGCCCATTTTACTGATAATGAGTTCGATAAGCCCTTTATGTGACACCAAAAGCATCTTTGATCAGATCCCTCCTCTTGCCCTCTTGTTCAAAAGTCTGTCTTTGTTCTTTCAGAGATGAATGATGTTTTCCTTTGTGATGTGAAGTGCAAGCGAAGTGAAAATGCAATTTAATCTCATCTTTTATAAATCAAAGATTCCTTGTCATGGTCTTGTTGGTCAGAACTGACTTGAGGTTCTTTTATGCACATGAATTATAGTTTACTCAAAAAAATCTGATCAAATAAAATTAACAATATTATTTACTCATTCCCTTGTTCTAAACCAGTGTTGTTATTGTTAACTAAAACTTAAACTAAATATTATTAAAAATCATTTTTGGTAATGGAAATAATGCTGAAATAAAATAAAATATGAACATAGGCGGAGGGTGAACCAACTCCAGGGTAAGGCTAAAAACAGCCAAATGTATTAAACATCATAAACCTGTCTTTTTAGGCAAGAAACAGACATGGGTGTAAGGCTAATAAAATATGTTTAATGGGACTGAATTGTATTTAACGCGATTACAATAAAAAAAACATTAAAAAAAAAACATTAGAAATTGATAATTAGGCTAGGCTATATAACGTTTCCTTTCCACGGTTATTCAAACAGCGAATAAATTTTATATAGAAAGTCACTTTAATATGGGATTATATTAGAGTCAAAATGATTTATAGATGCACGCACAATTATCCATGGACTGCATACATTTAATGCGTGTATCTTACTAACCACAAACAAATGCCTTTCAATCTGAGTCTGTAGAATTCGGGATTAAATGATTGTGCAGCGATTTATACAAATACAGACATGTTTGCGAATAAAAATGTTACGTTCTGCATTTATATATCATAAATTGCTCACGCAAAAAGGAATCCATGCATTTGCGGATCAGGTGACACGCACGCATTTATCGACGTCTTGTTCGAGTCAATCTTGTTCGGTTCATTTGGATTTTGAGATTTCATTTTCGCAGTTTACAACATTTCACGACCCTCATACACACAACTACTAATGAACAAAGCCCAGTGCAATTCATGAACGCGTACACGATTTGAAAAATTCGCAAATGTGTGTCACTACACTGAAACAAATGCTTTTCAATCTGTGTCTGCAGAGTTAAGAATTGCATTAATGTGCAGAATTTTGTTCAAATAGAGACATATTTGTGAATACAAATGTTATAGTTTGAATTAAAGTATCATCATTTGTGCATGTAGCGATTAAAATGTGCATTTGTGAATCAGGCGACACGCGTGCATTCATTCACATCTCTTCTGAGTCGATTTGATTCATTTGAATTTTGAGACTTTCGTTCCGCCCTTTTAGCCTTACCCAATCCACACACACACAGCTCGCGATCCACACGCAGCTGAGCCTAAGAAAATCAGCGACCACTAGATGGCACTAGAGACATGTGCGCAGTCCATTGTGTACAGTTTTATGAATGTTACATTGTGTTTTCTTTGTTTCTTTTTGGTTTGGCTGATCTCCTCTGCCCGTAGAAATATAATAAAGATGTTTTGTCGAATTTTTTCTAATTTAACTTGTCTTAAGACACAGAATAGCTTATATTAATTTTGCCAAACAAGAAATTTGTGACGATACCTTCTTTTTTTTTTTTGTTATTCAGTGGCACGTTGTCAGTTATTCATTGTTTGTATTATTATTATTATTATTATCCATTATAAATAGCCAGTTTTTCTCGAAATACAACTTTATATTTGCTCATGTGAAGAGGATGATTTTTCATTTGAAGAAGACCAGGAATTTTATTTATTTTTTATTTATTTATTTATTTTGGCGGAAAGTGCCTGGTTTACATAATAAATAATACAGATGCATCTCAGAAAATTAGAATATGGTGAAAAAGTTCATTTTTTCTTGTAACTTATTTCAAAAAGTGAAACTTTCATATATTTTAGATTCATTACATGTAAAGTAAAACATTTCAAAAGTTTTATTTTTTTATTTTATTTTGATGATTAGAGCTTACAGCTAATGAAAGTCAAAAACCAGTATCTCAAAATATTATCGGCACGAATCCAAATGTTTCCATATTCACAATGTTGGCAAATTTGAATTTGAATGCTACAAACGCGGTTATGAGACGAATGAATGAAGCAGATTTCATCCGTGTTTCAATTGCCTCGAATCGTCACCACGGAAAGCACTTGAGAAACAGTGTCTCTTCCACGGCTCGCCATGCTTTCAACTCGTTTTTTTTTTGTCTGGAGCAAGAGACTTTACGACATTCACATTACATGATTTGATTGATTTTTACGTAGAAAGGGCGACAGCGCACCGCATTAAAATAAATGATCATTCATGTTTTCATAACCGCTGGCCAAATTCAAAAAGGAAACTAAAATGAAATCATCTTTGAGAGCAAGGGGGCCCCCTGGTGTTTCGGGGGCCCTACGCACCTTGCGTATTCTGCGTATAGGGAGGATCGGCTCTACGGGGTATTTTAATTAACCACTATATAGATTACCACTAGATAACCACTAGATTCTATAGTGTATATATGTTTGGTTGACTATTTGGCTGCACGTACGTTTGCAATGCAGTGCGTGACGCGATCGAACAGCGGAAATAAAATACGCCGTCGAATGAGACGGCGAATCAGCATTGTCCTACTTCATCTTTGCAGCCGACACTGACTCAGAAAACAGTTTAGTAATAAGTAAATAAAATATTTTCTTCTAGCTATTTTTCCCCTAGACATTCATTATCATTCCTTTAGCCAGCAGGCTTTATGCAACCGCTTGAGCGCGGTATAGCCTATAAAAGGCTCATTGCAATAGGCTTATAGTTTAAGTTAGTATAATAGTTTAATTACCATATTTACGTTTATTTTAATATAAACGTGTGAATACTAATAGCTTAAATGAGCGACTATAATAGTAATAATAATAATAATAATAATACGAGGAAGGAATAACTGCCAGCGTGCCATTGAATTACAAAAAAATAAAAAAATAAAAAACTTTTGAAGTGTTTTACTTTACATGTAATGAATCTAAAATATATGAAAGTTTCACTTTTTGAAATAAGTTACAAGAAAAAATGAACTTTTTCACCATATTCTAATTTTCTGAGATGCATCTGTATTATTTATTATGTAAACCTGGCACTTTCCGCCAAAAATTTTTTTTTAAAAAATGAATAAAAAATAAATAAAATTCCTGGTCTTCTTCAAATGAAAAATCATCCTCTTCACATGAGCAAATATAAAGTTGTATTTCGAGAAAAACTGGCTATTTATAATGGATAATAATAATAATAGTAATAATAATAATAATACAAACAATGAATAACTGACAATGTGCCACCGAATAACAAAAAAAGAAGGTATCGTCACAAATTTCTTGTTTGGCAAAATTAATATAAGCTATTCTGTGTCTTAAGACAAGTTAAATTAGAAAAAATTCGACAAAACATCTTTATTATATTTCTACGGGCAGAGGAGATCAGCCAAACCAAAAAGAAACAAAGAAAACACAATGTAACATTCATAAAACTGTACACAATGGACTGCGCACATGTCTCTAGTGCCATCTAGTGGTCGCTGATTTTCTTAGGCTCAGCCCCGTGTGGATCGCGAGCTGTGTGTGTGTGGATTGGGCAAGGCTAAAAGGGCGGAACGAAAGTCTCAAAATTCAAATGAATCAAATAGAATCGACTCAGAAGAGATGTGAATGAATGCACGCGTGTCGCCTGATTCACAAATGCACATTTTAATCGCTACATGCACAAATGATGATACTTTAATTCAAACTATAACATTTGTATTCACAAATATGTCTCTATTTGAACAAAATTCTGCACATTAATGCAATTCTTAACTCTGCAGACACAGATTGAAAAGCATTTGTTTCAGTGTAGTGACACACATTTGCGAATTTTTCAAATCGTGTACGCGTTCATGAATTGCACTGGGCTTTGTTCATTGGTAGTTGTGTGTATGAGGGTCGGGAAATGTTGTAAACTGCGAAAATGAAATCTCAAAATCCAAATGAACCGAACAAGATTGACTCGAACAAGACGTCGATAAATGCATGCGTGTCACCTGATCCGCAAATGCATGGATTCCTTTTTGCGTGAGCAATTTATGATATATAAATGCAGAACATAACATTTTTATTCGCAAACATGTCTGTATTTGTATAAATCGCTGCACAATCATTTAATCCCGAATTCCACAGACTCAAATTGAAAGGCATTTGTTTGTGGTTAGTAAGATACACGCATAAAATGTATGCAGTCCATGGATAATTGTGCGTGCATCTATAAATCATTTTGACTCTAATATAATCCCATATTCTGAACGCCTCTGATTAGCCATTGCATTCCAAAGCTCATCAGAATTGTGTGTGATTGGTTAAAATGCGCAACACTGTAAAAACGCCTAAAATGAAATACAGTGCGTGCAACATGAGCAGATCTTAGTTTAATGCCACAATGGACACTGTCTATTCATTTTCACTTTTTTAGCAACAGACGTAATAGATTTAATTTGTTTGTGAAGGGGCATTTTTGTCCAATTTAGTGGCATTTTTGCCCCAAGTCCCCATGGCCAGCTAAGCCTTCCCCAGCCTTACACACGCTCCGCCTATGAATATGAATATTAGATGAAAAACATAAAAAACTAATACAATATAAATAAATTAACAGAAATAAAAAATAAATAAACAGAATAAATAGAAATATTAAAAAACTAAATATAACGCTATATAAATAATAAAATAATACTGTTACAAACCATTTTTTTTAATTGATTCATCAGTTTAACGGTGAATATGATGTTTGATTTGTTCTGTTTATTACACAAATCTATGAAATCACTCAGAGGGCTTAAGATTGAGTCAGATGTTCATTGGCTGCTTATGTGATCAACTGTCTACAAAAAATTTTTACATTTGGAAATCTGCTAAGTAAAGGCTCTTTTAATTGTTTTTTTAATAATTTAAAATTATCTAAACATTATTTATTGATTTACTATTTATTATTATGATTGATCTATTTTTGACATATATTTATAATTCATTTTGGTTTTTTATTTTTGAAAAAACTTGTTTTCCCCTGGATTACAAATGTACCAGCATGTGTCCTTCTGCACAGGATAAAGATAAACAGGCATGGGTAATTGCATTGTTTGTGTGTGTTAATGTATGTTTTGTTTGTGTGTGTTTGCCAGCTGGAATTAAACCAATAAAACCTAATGGAAAACCCTCCTCAGTCAAACTAATGGACATATTATTCAGGTGCTGCAGTGGATTTGAATTCATTTTAATGTAACATGCATATCACCTAAGAAAATGTAATACCATGTTTTTGGAAATGTACAATAGTAATTGCATAGTGTTTTTTGAAGTACATTTCAGAAGATCAGAGAACAGGTTCTTTCTGCATTGTGTCTTTTTGGCTAAAAGACGTTAGATGATTCATTGGGAGAATTTTTCATCGTAAGCGAATTGTTCATCAAAGTACATATATTATCCTAAATTTCCCTTTCATGTTTAAAGTTCTGGGTTATAGATTTATCTGTCTGTCTGACATCCCTCTTTGACACTTTCTTGAAATACTGAAAACTGAAGTGATTCATTGTTGGGTGCTTTTATGATTCACACTGTGAAGAATTGCTGACCATGTACTGTTGGATTGGAGCCGAGTAACTCATACTGAATAGTTGATTTGTTTGTCAGTCAAAATATACTGAGTCAAATCTGAATAAAATGCTTTCTGTTGTGAAGTGAACAGTCTGGGGGCCAGATCTTCTCTGGCCAGACAAACATGATGTGGATAGTTCTAGTTATTTTCAGCTGGCAATAATTTCGATATCCAAGTGGACGTGAAGAACTATAATGTGATAAGAGCTCAGTCAAGTACTGAGGAGCTATTTAGAGCTTTGCAGGATTTTAAAATATATGTGATGTTCAATTGGAAGCCAGTCCAGTGCAGAACTTCATTATTTGCCATGTAGGCCTATGTTTAAAATCAAGGATTAAAATCAAATTGTTTTATTATGAGCAAAACAAGTAAGGTTATTTTTTCTTTGCTTCTAATGTTCTGAGGTCTCCTTATAAAAATGACTGCTTTATTTATTGAGAAAAAGAAGTCATTTCAAATGTTATTTGTGTATATAAATATTTGTGTGTGTGTGTATATATATATATATATATATATATATATATATATATGTATATATAGCCAGAGGCGTCATGCCCATTCAAAGTGAGGGGGCACGTGCCCCCTCAGATTTTTGAGCTAAGTGGATTTTGAATGCAACTTCCAAAAGAGAAAAATAGCCGATTAATATTTTCTATATTTAATACAATCACACCGGCGTGATTAGAACGTTAAGTGCGTCATATCATCAGCTGCTAAATTCAAATCTGCGTTCCCTGGCTGGCGCTGAGCCAGAGATAAACGCGTTTTTACAGCGCTGCGCATTATAACCAATCACACACGATGCTGTTGAGCTTATGAATGCAATGATCAATCAGAGGTGTTCAGATGAGTCATCGCTAAAATGCCGGCGTTTTCTTCACTCGATCGCTGACTGAATATCTCTCTCTGGCGAATTCTCTCGTCAGAAACAAGAAGTGCAAATGTGTGTACGAATCTGTAAAATATTAATTTCATAGTGTAAACAGCTTCAGTGATTTTAATGGGAGTTTTTGAGAGTGCTTGAACTAGACTCAGTGAAAATGTTCTTTGATAATGTAAATGTTCTTTGCTCTCTTTCTGTACAATGAAAGTGTTATGATTAGTAGCCTAACTTGCAATGTTTTTATTCACATTAACTTTCAATGTTAAATTCACATTAAATATAAAGTCAGTCGTTTTAAAAACATGTTATGGCATGGCACCCATAAACAGACAGGTTTTTATGCATAGCCTAGTTAATAGATTACATTATTAGACCATCGCCCACTATAGATCAACATAATCTATAAAGATATTTCATGATATAGTTAATGCGTTTGGGAATGTTTCGAATAAAAAGGAAAACATAAATAAATAAATAAATAAAACATAAGCGCTGTTGGCTGCTGTGTCACATGACGACCAACACCCCCCCCCCCCAACTCGTGCCCCCTCAAAAATAATGAGTGCATGACGCCCCTGTATATAACGTATATAACAGCACATTCGTTCTTTGAACTGTTTTAATCCGCATCTAAAGCAGGCTGCAGGCTACCTCTTATAGAAAATTTAAAGGAGAACTGGTTGAATGTATGAAATGATAGGCAGCTGATCTTGTGTGATTTCTCCTCTTTATCTGTGCTTGACCGTGTACTGTTCGTCTTTCACATCTGTCATTTTCTAGCTCTCTTTCTTTCCCTTTCTGTCCTCCTAAACTTTTCAATTACCCACGTTCAGGAGGTGTTATCTCTTTGTGACCTGATCTCCAGCCCTCTATTTCAGCTCTCTTTAACCTCTCTCACTCACAGCTCTGTCACCCATGGGGTAGCCGAGCAGCTCAAGAGAGGGAGCACAAGAGAATAAAATAGAAACAGAGTAAGAGAGAGCTTGTGAAAGAATAGAGAGAGAGAAACAGACTCATGGTGGAATGTCCAGCTTAAACAAAGATTTATTTCAGACAAACAGGAAGTCTGGCCTGGCAAAGGACAGACAGGAAGTGTTATTTCAGCTCTTTAGGTTGTTAAGTCCTTGTTTTCAGCAGCACGGGGCCAAGCGCACCACACCGCTCTGCCACCTCACACTCAGCACTCTGCAATATGAACCGCGCTGACATAAGGGGATTGTTATTGCACAGCCAACCTTAAAATGAAAGGAGCAGTAGTGGGGAAAATTTGTTTCATAGCTGATTTATGGACCGTGCTTTCAGTTTTCTATTTTATGGAAGTAAACTGTACAGTTTCGAGAAAATGAGAGTGTCTGAGAGGTTGATCATTAAAACAACTCAAAGCTGTTTCAGCTGATATATAGAACCGTTTTACCTGTAATTGAAATATTTATTGTGAAATTACCTTGGAAAGAACAGCTCTGGGCCTATAGGAATGTACTGTATTTAAGCAATAACCAGGGAGGCTGTGTTTAGTGTGATTTTATCATAAATAATGGGTGTTGTGTGGCATGGTGCGAAACTGACTGATTGTGTTATGGGGCGTGTTTTTTTTTCCATGGCATCATTATTAAATAAAACTAAAACTATTGCAAATTGTTTTTGTTGATAGAAACAAAGCTGAAATAATATTAAATGTAATTATTAAGTGAAAAGCTTAAAAATGAAACAAAAATAGAAATGTTGCTGACTGAATAAAATAAGGTGAAATAAACTAAAATGACTAAAACTGAAATAATAATAATAAAAATAATAATATCGCTAAATTGACATTTAAAACAAAATAAAAATGTACCGTAAGCTAAATCAAAATATTAATAAATGTTTAAATTCTTGTTTCATGCATTCCATTAATTTAATATATTAAAAATACGGGAATCGTTTAGGCATGTTGTCACCTATATGCAAAACTTTTCAAAAGTGCAAATAATTTTTTGTGTAAACATATAGACTCTCCTGCATCCATCCTATAAGAACAAATGACTTTGTTTGTTTCCGTAAAGCGATCTCCAATGATCACTTATATGTTCTTATGTACTCCTGTGTTTATTTTGTTAAGTTCCTGTTATTTGTTTCTCCAGCAATTCCCTATGAATATATTCTGTTCACCTGTCCAATGCATATTGTCCAAAAGACCTGATTCGTTTTTAAAAAAAAAATTTCATATTAGAAAAAAAAAAATCATTTTGTCTGCCAAAACAAAGTCATGTGGTTTTTAATGTATAAGGAAAGCTTCTTGTAGTTTTTCTCCATTGACTTTCATGCACGGAAAAGAGCAGCAAGAACATCGTTAAACACAGAAGACCAAAAACCACACAGGTTTTTACCCTATGCTGCTCTGCAGTGACTCCTTGTAAAATGACAGGGGCGCTGCAGTGACCACTTCTCTAGTGAAATGCAGTCCTGTCAGCAGCCTTCCGGAGAGCTCTGACAGCTCAGTCATCTGTCATAGCACAGTGAGGGAGAGGAAGGCACTTCACCCTCCTCACCACCTCCCTCAGTTTATACTCCATCTCTCTGCACTTCATCCAAAAAGCAGTATAACATTGCCATATGTTCAAACATAGATTTACAAATACAGGTGATTAAGCAGCCCTTTGTTACCTAAGAAGAGTATTTGATTCTGAAAATGTTTTGGAGTCTAAATCTGCATTTGGGCATCTGGACTCTTGTCATTTTAAAGGCTTATATGTGATTTCAGAGGTAATTTCAGAGATGTTGATGTGACCTGCCGTGATGCAACTCCACAAGGCTAAAAGAGAGATGCCGTTCTGGGGCAAATCTCAGTGCTGTTTGGCCAGAGCCCAGCTAGAGCTGCACTATGTTGAGGAATAAAGTGTTGTTGGATTTGCTGCATTTCAACTGCAGTTCAGTTCTAATTAAATTAAAATCAATGCAAATGAGGGTGTAGAGGATATGTGTGACTATCCTGATGAAAATATTTAGTGTTTTATGATATTTTAATGGAGTTCTCAACTTGCAACATTGTCACTGGCATTGAACTGTATTGGCTCAACACTGAACTGACTGGAATTGAATAACGGCATTGCCGCTTTTTGTAGTACTTATAATAGAACTGCTTTATAGCAGTATCTGAATTGTCTCCAAAGCTGAGTTTCCATAATTGATTGTGCTAATTTCTAGTGATTATCCCTGTGAAGCTGTTTTGACACAATCTATATTACATAAAGCGCTGTAGAAATAAAGGTGATTGACGACTATTTTTGCAGTCTCATATGAGATATCCATTTGGTCTTGGAATATTTTAGTGAGAAAAATGTGGGATCTTCTTGAGATTTTAACTGCAGACTTTGGTGTCTTGTCAAGTCTGAGCACAATATGAGACATTTTTAAGATCTCGTCTAAAACTAGAGGAGTCACATGCTAGATATTTTGGTTTTGGAATAATTCATGTTGAGATTTTTGACTTTGATTACAGATTTGCAAATGTTGTCTTTGTGAACAAAGAGAACAGTTTGAGACGTTGATGAGATCTCTTCAGAATTTGTTTTTTATTGCAAGAGTTAAAAAAAAGACTAATGGAAAAGTCGTCCTTTGTGGAAGATTTAATCTCAATGCTGTTTTGAAGCAACGGTAAAGACATTAAAGAGATCATCATTTTGATTTTTCTTTCCTACTTATTTGTGAGAGTGGAGATATTTTTGTTTGAGGGAGATATTTGAATAACTGTCTGAAAAGAAACAGAGAAAATCAACCACTTCAGATGTACAGATAGCAGCACTTCACATGGGATAACAATGGTGGTAGTATTACAGAATAGAAAGAAATTTCAGAATGCAATACATGTTGACTCACACCTCTCCTGAAATCATCTTACCTCCACATGAACACTCAGCATTGAGTGGGACGCCAGACTTATTAAACTTCACCTTAAACACCCTGTGAAACCTCATACCTATCCCTACTATTAAACAGGTGTTTGGAGATACTGTACAGGAAACGGTTCAAATGTTGCACGTATTCATAGGTTAGGGTGGCATAAATTGCCACCAGCTGTGTACGGAAGAGGACGTGTCTTAGTTGACCTTTGATGACTGAGGCGTGTCGCTGAGGGGGAGGTGTTTTGGGCTAAACTATAAGACAGCTGGCTAAGACTCGGGTGAATATGTGTAGGTGAATATATTTAAATGCCTGAATGTCTGTAATCAAAGAAAATGATTCTTTTAGTTTTGCAACAATATATAGGCACCATGTTTGTGTATGTCGATATTTGAGAAAGCTGTAAGGTTCTGTATTCCACAATGCACACTCATTTCCATAAGTGCACAAGTTGACAGCTCTTGAAATATCATTTTATGTGAGAAAATGCATACTTGTCACCATGGTAATATAACACAGTGTAGCTCTGTGTGACTGGTGTAAAAAGCTTCTGTGAGCTTCATCAGTGCATTAGTGACCGACCTCCAATTAAAAACACCACAGGCACTCATATATCTCAAAGATCCCATGAAATGTAATTTTCTTTCTTATGTTGACATATTTCCACAAAGTTGAAGGACATTTTTTTTCCTTTTTTTCCCCCCAAAATAACCGGCCGCTTTTAGTTTTCTTTAATTGATATTGCTAATACTGTTGGTAGCATATGATTTTATTCCTCAAACCAATTTACTGTAGCACAAACCCAGCCCCACAGTCAATTGTCTTTATTAACTTTATCATGGATTACCCTGTCAAGAAACATTTTTTTTCTGACTTTATGTATTCTGTTAAGAGTTAACTATAGAGTTAACTAATGTAATATTTTATCTAGTTGCATTTAAAAGCTGTTTTTGCCCCTGTGAACAAGATTAATTTTTCCGAGAAGAGTAAGACTGTAAATTTTAAACATGTATCTGCTAATAAGTTAAAACCAAAATGTGATTTCAGTGCTCTTCATACACTACCAGTGAAAAGTTTGGGCCTCGTAAGATATTTGTAAAATATTTTGAACAGTCTCTTATGCTCACAGAGGCAGCATTTATAATATCAAAAACATTTATATTGTGAAATATCATTAAAATTTAAAAGTAAATTTGTTTCTGTTTCAGTATATTTTAAAATATAATGTATTCCTTTGATGGCAAAGCTGAAATTATCTGATTTGCTCAAGAAATGTTTCTTTTTCTTATCTGTTTAAAACAGTTGTGCTGCTTTTTTTCTGGAAACTGTGTTATTTTTTTTTCATTTTATTTTATTATTATTTTTTAAATCTTTGATGAATAGAAAGTTAAAAACAGCATTTATTTGAAATAGAAATCTTTAGAAATGGCTTTCCTGACACTTTTGTTCAGTTTCACGCATCCTTATTGAATAAATATATTAATTTTTTTTTTTTTTTTTTTTAAAAACACCTTACTGACCCTGAACTTTTGATCAGTAGTATAGTTTTGACTTTTGACAAACTAGTGGTTAGTGCTTCATTTAAATCTCTATCTTTGATTTCACAGCAAGTAAGCAATAGCAGTTTTTTGTTGTTGTTGTTGGAAATTCCTTCTCATATTTTTTTAGGGCCGATGTGGACTATAAACTGATAAGAATAATGGAGATGTGAGAAAAGGCTGTGTGTAATTTTATATGTTGCTGGCAAAACCCTGTGCAAGAGTACTTTTAAGTCAACCAAAATTATAGTTATTTTTTTTAAAGGTTGCATATGTTACAGATGTGTGAATGCTTATTATTAGTCATCAGCATTATTATTGTCCACACTTAGGTTTAAGGATTTGAACAAGCCACTAATAAGTTTTAACTTGGTGTGCTTATTTTTTGTGGCTTATTGAATGGAAAGTGTGATCAGTGTCATCAACCACCCAGCAACCACATAGCAACATGTTAAAAACACCCAGAAAACCTTAGCTGCAGCTTAGCAACAGCCTGAGTTAGTGGCAGAAACTTTTTTGTGAACAAACACTATTTACATTTACTGTGGTTGATATTAATTAAATACAGTTTAATGGATCTGCATGGATTTTGAAACTGTTATGTACTTTAAAAACTGTATGGACTACAATGGTTGTCCAATTTACCAAATACGTGTCCTTGTGATATTTGATAATTCTCTTCTCGGTTTCATGATATAGCTTCATAAGGAGAAACTTTGAACCATTTGCATCTTGTTATCTATCTTCATTCTATCCTTCTGCAAATCCTAAACGCTGGTGGACAGCAGTTGGGTAGGCTTGTGATTATTATGGGATCTTGTTTCCATGGTAGCAGGAGGGCACAGACGTCTAGTGGGTGAGCAACAATTGGCATGAACACATACTTGATCATGTCCAGCAAACTGTCAGTGCTTACAGCGCTACAACATGCTACATCCACAAGTTTACATGGCACACTGCAGCTCTCATTGGTTTTACACTCCATTGCAAATCCTTGTGAACTGCCTCAAAACCTTTGTGGACAACAAGTTTCCAGTGACAAAGCATGTTCTTAGCTGTCACCTACTACACAAAACACAGAAATAGTCAACTTAAAAATGAACCACGCAAGAGACTCGACTGACTCACAGGTGATTCCCAGCCTGGTCTCATTGTTTATACTTATTGTTTACAAGCACAAAACATACATTTTTGTATGTTTTTATTGATGCTGAAATGTACCATTTGGACATATTTCAATGCTTAAAACGTAAAAATTGCTATGTATTTTTAGCTTAAAAAACGTAAAATATTTCTGAATCTTTTATATCATTAAGATTTTTGTATCAGTGCATTTTTAACATTTTACTGATAAGCGATTTAGATTTTTAGACCCCTTAACCTACCCCCAAACCTAAACCTACCTAAACATTTTATAGTGAATATAAAAAAGATGTAAACCGTAATTGACTGAAATATGCAGGGAAATGACAATTTTATTATCAATATAGCATTAAAAAGATTTTTTATAGTCGTTAATCCCACTCCTACCTCTAAACCTAAACATAACTAATTCTGTACTGTATAAAGAAAAACATGACAGACAGATATGTGCAATCACAATAATTTCTTTATTGCAAAAATGTCAAAAGTCATACCAAAAGTTGACGATGTGTCCTCTCTGGTGGAATACAACAGTTTTTTTATTAGTTTTTTTTTTAATTGCTTTAAATATTATCCAGATTATTATCCCGATCCACTCCGTGAAGGCATGCATTTCTCATTCAAACACGCCTCGCCAGAAACACGACATGCCACAATCGGTGATGAAGCAGGCGAGACCCAGTGAGCGTTCGATTTTCCTGCTGTAAAACCTGTCGTTTAGTTTCTTGAAGTGGCAGCTTTTGAATTTGTAACGAGCGTGTCAGTCCAAGTTTTGAATGCTTACGGTCGTTGCTCGGGATGGAAATGAAGATCGCTGAATAAAGGCTTGAGTTTGATTCTGTTCCTCACAGTCGTATGGATTCTGAAGATTTGGACTACAGCGCACAAATAAAATTTATTTCTTTTGTAATGGTGTTGCGTTTTTGTTGTATTTTATAGTTCTATTGTCAGTCACAGCATGTCGGAGAAAACGTCTTTTGTGTCCCATGGCAAACAAAGCAAATGATAAGTAATGGTTAAACGACTGCAGAAATATTATTCATTTGAAGAGTTTAAAGTGTAGTCTTGTTTAACATTATGTATTCTTCAAAATGATTTGGTAGCATAAATCACACAGAACAGAATGAAATGTTATAATTTCATATTAAGGAAATGAGTAAACAATTTAATAATGCAATTGAAAATATAATGCAATTGTAATGACAACTAAATACAATAATAATAAAATTAATGCAGCGTTTTCAATATTCATAAGAATTCATTTGTAAGCCTCTAAAGTTCATACATAATTTAAATTTTAGGTGTCTTATGCTTTGGTGTCGGTATTGTATGTTTAAATGCTGAAAATAAGTATTTGTACGTTTAGATGCTGTAAATACAGCAGTATTGTACGTTTTAGTACGTTTTCTAATAAGCAGAAAATTACACACATATATGAAATTAAACAATTAGGTGGAACTAGTTTTATTGATATTTTTCAGTGCTGAACTAAAATCTTGGCCTAACTAAATTTATATTTCACTCAAATCTTTCTACCATCATGCATTATTTATTTATTTATTACATAGTTCTACAGATGATTGTTGTTTGCATCTAAAAGTACTTAGCCCTTTAAATTAACTTTTTTGTAATGTGTATTTTTATCATTATGCATTGAAATGATACAATAGAGATTTATTAGTCCTGATATCGAAATGTTTAATGCAAAAAATAGCCATAAACAAATGTTCTGCAAAAATTCACTGTCATATTATATTTTTGCTTGATTATATTTGATTGATTATATATTGATTATATTTTTGATTACATTATAAGATTTAGACATTTAAATCCAAAAATTAGCATTGTGGCACTACCAGATTTTATTTTAAATAAATAAATCGATAAATAAATTCTTTATTCAGTATGAATGCGTTAAATTGATCTAAAGTGACAGTAAAGTCTTTTAAACTGTTAAAAAAAACGTATTGTCTTCCCTTAAAATTTCTTTTCTTCAAAGAATGCTGAAAGAAATGTACCATGGATTCCACAAAAAAATATTAAGCATCACAACTGTTATTAACAATGATAATGATAAGAATTGTTTCTTGAGCACCAAATCAGCATATTAGATTTGATTCCTGATAATGTGATAACTGGAGTAATGGCTGCTGAAAATACAACTTTGCCATCACTGGAATGAATTACATTTAATTTTATTTATTTATTTATTTTATTTTATTTTTTTTAAATAACATACCAAAAAAAAAAAACTTCTACATTTTTTTCTAAAAAGTTTACATGGTAATAATATTTCACAATAAATGCAGCTTTGGTGAGCCTGTAATATACTTCTTTCAAAAACATTAAAGGAAAATCTCACCCAAAAGTAGATAAGTTTATTTCTTCTTTAGAAAAGATTTGGAGAAAATTAGCATTTCATCACTTGCTAATAAATGGATCCTCTGCATTGTGGGTGCCATTAGAATGAGAGTTGAAAACCTTTGATAAAAACATCACAATAATTCACGTTATCCAACTCCAGTCCATCAATTAACATCTTGTGAAGTGAAAAGCTGGAGAAAGTAATGTGGCTAATGGACCAGAAGCAATGGTTCGAATTTATAAAAAAAAAAAAAAAAAAACTTGACGTCTTGATGGATTTGTTTATTGCAAACACACACCTTTTCACTTCTCACCTTTTCATTTAAACACCAGTATCATTGTAATGTTAAAAATAAAAATCTATAAAAAAAAATATTTTTTAAATTTAAAATTTAGCATTTCTTTTTTTTTTTTTATAACAAGGGATTAATATGAGTGATATTCCCAATATTGTGTGCCGAGTTTGTGATCCTGATCTGACCACCCACAGCAGGGGAAGCACAAGGATCTCAAAACATGACCCAAGAAGACCTGTGAACCTGTAACACCACACTTCTGGAATCCTCCTCTTCAGCTTAATGTTCAGTTAATGTCTCTAAAGGGTCCTTTTGATAATGTATGGGTTTACACTGGTTTATGGTTCATATTGGTCTATGCAGAATGAACTTCATATACGAGTCATTTTTCACAGAAAATCTATGGATGAGGTTTAAGCATCATGCAGACTAACAGGAATATCTTATTTGGTTTCTCCTTGACAGCAGCGACATTTTGTAAAAGAAAAGCACCCGTGACATTCATTGTTTTGAAGAACAGCCAGTGCTTTTGTCCTGAACTTCAGTCAGGGATATGGAGATGTGGGTTTGATTTCAGTCACTTCTGAACTCCTCCAGCTGCTTGTTTTGTGGAATGACCTGTATTTATAGTTCCAGTGAAATGTGAGATGCAGGAACTTTCCCTTCCTTTATATTCTGTTTTTCACGTGTCTGAATGACAAGCACTGAACAATGTTCTCTTTCTCTTTCTGTCTGTGCTGTCTTTGTGCAATCCATATTTAATCCTTGATTTCCACATCAGGTCAAGTGCTCCAAATGTAGCCAGATGGGACAGATTTTGTAACAAGTAAACAGTATCTGACAGTTAGAACTGCATGTAGCAGGTACAATTACTGTCTACACCTTGTACTGAGCAGTAAACACTCTACCAGATGGAGCTTTTGAGTCTGAATTGTCTGTGAAATGTCAATCAAATCCAACAACTGCCTCAAGATTGCTTGTGGCAACCAATGTTTAGCAAGAAATATTTAAGTCAGAGACGATCGATTTATGACATTGTAAGAAGTGACTGCTTTGACCCAGAATTCATTTGCACCGTTTGAGAGGATCACATCCTGAGCAGTGGTCATCAATTTGGAACGGGTGTGGGAAACTGAGACCCAACTCTTACAACAGAAGCAACTTCATTTAACAATAGGGGTGGTAAACTGTAACAGGATAAAGTTTACGATGTACAGGGTACATTTAGACACCATTGAACTACAAGGTGGTTTCGCCTTTTTTAGTAGAATATGACAAGCACATCCATAACACAGGCTCATGCATAAGGAATGTCTTCAACAAATGATTATTTTGATAATCAATTAATCTGTCAATCATTATTTGGTTTATCAGATAATCTGATGGTATATATAGTGGTACATACCAGTTTTTTATCCAAACAGTGCCAACTGTAGAATGTACCAATGTAGGCTATGTTATACATTATCTGCAAAAAGGGTTAAAATATTAACATTACATTCTAGCAACAGTCAATGCACAGCAGCCTCTTTACATTTTGCTCTCATAAAAATAAAACTCATTATACATGAAGTGTTTTTAACATACATTTAACATCCTTAACGTCCACCAGCGTTCCTTATCTGTCCATGTTGTGAGTGTTACAGAGAGCAATTTGCAAAAACAGTAGGAAAATGAACTGCATTACACTGCAGTGCCCTAGGACAGATGTGTCACCCACAGAACCAGTTTCAGCCAAAAAGCACAAATTCATGCATATGTGCTGAATCCAAATACTGCATTTAATTAGCCACACCTGTCTGTATGAGCAAAATGTTCATCTGTTTGAGAACATAGACATCTATGTACTAAATCAGTTCTGTAATTAACTTGTGAATGTATTACGCATTATTCAACAAATATTTCTAGACTATTTTAAGTCAAAGTGAGCTGGATATATTAATATTTTAAGTGCAAGGCTTTGGCAGATATTATAATAATGGATTTAATGGATTGTCTAAATATTTTGTGTGTGAGTCATTGTGCGTTAAATTCATGTCAGTAAAGTAATTTTGACAAATAACACTGATGTTTTTTCTCTCATGATTCAGTGCTTGTAGATGTGAGCGTCATGCACCATTTTTTGGGGGGAAGTAACATATGTAACAATCTTCCCAGCAGGCACCAGACGTCTATGTAACGTCAGGTTGACGTTGGACATGACGTCAGACAGACGTTGCATTTTGGTTGAAAATGAAAATCAGGTTGACGTCAATATTTGACGTCAATTTGACGTTGACTTAACGTTGGATTTTGGTTACACAACCTAAAAACAACAAAATCTCAACGTCAGCTGACGTCGGTATCGGACATCAATTTAACATTGACATTAGACGTTGAATTTACATTGAATTTTGGTCACCCGACATCGCAACCGAAATTTAACCAAATATCAACGTCTTATGACGTTGTGTGCCTGTTGTGTGCCTGCTGGGTTGGCTCACTTTTTAATGATTTAGTAGTTCTCTATATTAGTGTAATATGGGATAGTCTACAGGTTATGTATATCAAGAAAACCCAAGCACTTAGCAGTGACAAAACAAACCACTGCAGTGGTTCTTTCTTACAGTACATTTGCTCTACTGGTATTACACATTTGCGGAGGATCACCTTAAAATGAGGACTCTGATCTTAGTGATAACTAAAAGCATCATGAAGTAGATATATCAGCAAATGTTAGCCTCTCTTGGTATTATAGGAAAGAGTAGAATAAGTAGTAATTAAGCTGTCATTAGTTCTGGAGAGACATATGCTTGTCTGAAGCTCAGGGCTTCACCGTTTTAGAGCCCATCTTCTCTGGCACAGGCAAGATATGATCATTAGCTAGGCTGTCAATTGACAATTCCATTAGCGTTACTTTAACATACTCACTTTTCCCATCTCCCCGGCAGGCGGTTCTCACCCTCCTCAATGCTGACACTATACTACTCATTTATCAAGTCACAAAGAACTTGAAATTCCAGAAAAGACCGGATAGGTCAAAAATAGTCAACAATAAATATGGAGTTCATCAACAATAACACATTCCTTAAAACAATGTTAATTTTATGAAATTACACACGAAATGTTTGTTGACAAAGGTTTGGTTTCATTGTAAATGAAATAAAAAAGGTGTCATGATGATAATTAAATACTATTAATGGAAATTATGTTAACCAATTATACTGCAAGATGATGATAATGCACCAAAAATGTTTTTAGAAGAATGCATGTTCTGCAGCTGTGCAGTAAAGTTACTTTGTGCAAGTTGAATGTTCTTTCCCTTTTACTTTTTTAACAAGTAAGGCTGCTTTTTTTTTCACTCTAAATAGAACAGATTTATCCCAACTGCCCATAGCAGTTTGTCCCTTGTCCCAGCATAATAGGCATTTAGAATGCTGTGGCTCTGGATGTGGCCTTGGCGATAATGGCTCCCTTCTTTGAGACAGAGAGATAACCATGCAGTGGGATGCAGGTGGGGAGGTGGGAACTCAAAAGCCTGGTTCTTTCAGAAGGCCCACGATGCACTCAATCACGGCAGGCTACTAATGCCTAAATGGGAAGTTCGGGGCTAAGAGGCTGATAATAAGAAAGAGGACACACTTGGGGTCTTGGAGCCCTTGATAGTGCCTAGGGCCGGCCCCTCGGCTATTGTAGCCGCAAATCTCCCATCATTATGGGCTTTGCGATCCGCTGAGCCATATTTCATTCATTTCCAGCCATTCAGTTTCTCCAATGAAGGCGTTTGCGAAGGCCACAGCTCAGGTCAGTTTCTTGTAGGGGTGAGAGGGGGAGTCGACAATATCACGATGACAAATGGAGTCAATATGATGTTGGTGTTTGCATGCTGACTTAAACGCTTTTGGCACATTCATATCAATGCGTTTTGTATGCTTGTTGGCAGTGTTTTCAAACTTTGAAACCTCTTGACTGGGTCAACTTTGTGTAGAACAGAGCTATGGGAATGAACAGTACTTGGACTTGGGAAGAGAGGGGTCCTTTGCATCCAGGAGTTGATCATTTAATGGAAATTTCAAGTAAATAGGCACTCAAGCAGGACAACGAGGCATGGACCATCAATGCTTATAACAGTGACTCTCAAAGAATCTCAAAGCTCTCATTTATGAGCCAGTTGACAAACATTAGTCAATTTTACAAAAAGCACAAATAATGGAAGCAACAGTGAGGTATTTTTTCACAACTGATTGTGGTGAAAATTGTGATTTTACAATGTTAGGAAAAGGAACATTACAGGAACATTCCTTCTGAAACCACCAGTTTAAGTGCCTTGCTCAAGGGCACGAAGGTAAGAAGTCAAGGACTTGTGATGTTCAACCTGAAAACATTTCATACTCCTTGTTCATGTCCCCAAAAACCTGCTGGCCACGAACCTCTGACCACTAATGTCAAAGGCCGGGGGGAAGAAACAAATTCTTTTAGAGAATTTGAAGAAACAAATTCTTTTAGAGGTTAAAATAATGTCACAACTTGTACGACTCCCAAAATGAAGGCCACTGTGTTCATTTTTGGGCAGGTTATGTAGTACCATAGTCTGCTGGATCATCTTTCATCTCTTACAATGTTGCAAAGGCAGGCCAGAGAATTCTAAGAGAATTCAGCAGATCCTGCAGCTAAGCAACAACTCTGACACTATTGCAGTGGAAAAAGGGTATTGGTTACTAGCTCATATCTTTACTCCTTGGGCTCAAACTAGGGCTCATCTGGAAATTTAACTGAGAATGTCTGGCACCCAAAGTGAGAAGCATACCCTTACACCAGGAGTGTCCAAACCTGTTCCTGAAAGAACAATGTCCTGCAGAATTTAGCTCCAACCAGCAAATCAAGGTCTTCGGGTTCACTAAAACATCCAGGTAAGAGTGTTAGATCTAAATTCTGATCTAAACAGGTGCAGAGTTTGACACCTCTGCCTTAGACCAATGAGCCCCTACAAGCATCCTGATACGAAACTTTTAGTACAAGTCAAACTTCTCACTTTCATCACACATTTGTTTCTCACATCCCACCCAACATACTCACCTTCAGATTTCCATAGATAAGAGGCCGATAAATGAGGGAGTGATGTTTAAATGGCAGAGCTAAACATCGCTATGACCTTTTACAGCCATGAGATTCACTTCTGCTGTGAGGTATCCCATCTAATGAGGGAATAAGTCTTCAGCCAGAGCAACAAAAGCAAATGAAATGTCAAAGGCTTATGCGAAAGTCTAGCAGCTGATTACGTTGACTCTGCAGCCCGCTCTAAGCCCTGTGAAATGCTGTGTTTGGATTTGGGATTCCTGTCATTCTTAAGACTTGAGAAAGTGTTTATATAATGAGCACTGACTGAGCCAGAGGGCTAAATATTCTCCTGGTTTGTGTGAACCAGGCATTCTCTCTAACTCTCAACTAATGCATTGGCTAAGTTTGGCATACATTAATAGTCCATGCCTTTGTTCAGATCTTCACAATCAAATGGAGGAAGAAAAGAGAATAATGCACAACACTCTTACACTGTTTGTAAGGTAATATCCACTCTTTCCGCATTCTTGAAGTGATGCACTCAAGAGCAAATTGAATAGAGCTTTTTGCGATGTCTTTAATCAAGACTGGATCTTTGTTTCAAGAGAGAATGTCATTCAGTTAGACCTCGCTAGTGATGAAGAGACTGCTTTTTAGCCAGTCAATTAATGTAAGAGGAAACCCAGAGGTTTTTTTAATGTCTGAACCAGATGCATTATGGGAGGGGCCCATGTGGGTGTGGTTCATGTGGTTTTTCCATCAGATTATTCCAGCTATGTGAGCTTTGGCTTGCAACACTAAAGTAAAAATGTGAGCATAAGGTTGAAATAAGCAAGTTATTTGTAGCTTTGAGGAGGCTGGTTTGGGTTGTGAGCATTACAACACTGTGATGAAAAAAATGCTTGATCTGTACTGTAGGTTGCCTTTAGTGTGTTGAGTTGGTTTTATTGACGGCCATGCTTTAAAGAGTTAGTTCAGCCAAAAATAATTTTCTTACCCTAATATCATTCCAAACTTTTTTCTGCAGTACTCAAAAAACAGTTTTTGCAAATACTGTGAAAGTCAGTATTTTGTGTTCTGCAGAAGAAAGGAATGTAATACGTAGTCATGTTTTTTTTTTTTGATCCACTCAAAAGTAGTGAAACATATGTTTAGGAATCAGTACACTCATCTCTCTGTGTGTTTTTGCTTCATTTAAAAAAAAAAAAAACAGTTAATAAATCTCATTTATTCGAGAATCAGATGACATACTGTATACTGTATATTTTTGATTAAAGTAAATATTACCCAAGTCGGTCAGCATTTCTTGTCATTTGTTTAGGAATTGGACTTCACTGGTCTCTCTGTTTTTTGCTTCACTAAAAAGAACAGGCTCATAAGAGTCTGTTGATGTACTGTAAGAGTGTAAATTTCAAGTATATTCAGTAATAAGATAAGACTTTGTTTTCAAATTGAATTTAAGTTCTCCAATGAGCTAAAATGCTCAGGTACTCAGTATTGTGTCAGTGTTGGTAGGGCAGTTCCCTAGAGACACCTGTTAGCTGACAGAATAAATTGAATCAAAGGGAGAGAGAAATACTTTGAGACATAGACAAAGAAAGAGGGTGAACTAAAGCTTTATAAATGTTATCAAAGCTCTCATCTCTTCCATGACTCTATTCCTGCTGAGGCCAGCTCTTTAGTTCCAGTATTATGGAGTACTCTGTTTCCCAGAATTCCCAGAGGAGAACGACCTGGGGCAAGTCCACGCAAGCACTTTCAAGCACTACTGATCTGTAAAAAGAGATCAGTCCTCTTCCCTGTCCTGTCCATTTGCAGAGTCAGGGATGCCCTCTATTTTTTTACTGGTGAGATGTCGCTGGCTTGCTGCACATGCACTCAGATACAGAACCTGGTGGCGTACTTGCTGTCTGGAGAAAGAGAGATATGTATCCACTGAAATTCTGCTCACAGTCAACTGGATTTTAATTTGCAAGTAGCTGAGGTATTTCCAAGCTTTAGATCTTCAGTGCATTCTTAAAAATACAGGTCTTCAGTGGTTCTGTAAAAGAACCCACATTTCAAGAGTCAAAAAATGTGAATTTAATTTAAGTTAATTTAAGTTCAAATATTACACACCCTCATGTCATCCCAGATCTGTATCCTTTCATCCAATTACTTCCATACTAGGGGTGAAACGGTTCTCGGTACAAAAAAATTGAACCGTACCATTCTCCACCCACGGAGCATGCACTTGCACCGCGGTTCAATTTAAATCTGACAATGCATCTAAAAATAACACGTAAAACAGACAGCGTTTTGCTAATGTGTGTTTCTGTCAATGTATATGCATTCTGGCTTCCCAATACATTAAAACAACAGCAATGGAGGAAAAAAAAAAAAAAAACGTGGACAAACCAGTCAATATTTGTTCAATTTGAGTTCCGTATCCTCGAATATGACCAGTTATTTATGCCATCATCACCCGGGTGTTGATAGCACAGGAGCGCAGGTTAAACCTAAACAGCACACGTTGCTATCTGTGTTTAAACTAAACTCATTTAAGCCTTGCCAGTTTAAACATTTAAGATCCAGAAGACACGAATGAGAACTCACGCGCACAGTAAGATCTGTTTGCTCATCCGAAGCGCGTGAACCTGTGTCTCAGATCGCGTACAAATATTGAGCTCTCTTTCAGGTCTTGTTTGGACAAATTGACAAATTCAATGGACAAATTCACACAAAAATTATGTCAACATGTCCGTCTTGGTAAGTGTCCTAGCAGACATAGTCAGTTAAATGTATCCGTGCATTGTCTTAAAGTGACAGCACTTTTTAATGTTAATCAAACACCAAAAGACAAGGAAATTTGTAACCCACAACTACCCGTTTTTGGCGTGCTAGCTATGGTATGAGTGAGCAATTTTTTTTCAGGACCAGATATCAGAAGATTAGGTCGATTCACTGGAGTGTATTAGATTGCTAACAAAAAT
>JAFVLL020017299.1:0-12058 GCA_021397915.2 Tor tambroides
TCCTTTGATGTCACTGTCAAAGACTGAGTTTTGTTTCCGTCGCCTTCAGAAACTCCACCCCTTCTCTCTCTCGTTCTTCGTCTCAACTAAAAAAAAAAGAGAAGTAAGAAATGTGCGCTTCTGAATCGTGAGAAAAAGATTTCCACATGAAAAGTGCACCTGCGTTGTTGGCGAAGCCCCGTATACTCCGCTGAGAGGCAATCAAACAAATACTTCACTTTTAACGCGATCGTCTGGGGACTGCGCGAGCGTCTCTGTCATGATCGACGTACAGTTTCAGAGAGAGATTTTTATTTTTGAGCCAATTAAACCTTCAGCTAATTACTCTCAGCGTGTTTTGGGCGGGGGAGGGGGTATTTCTTAGATTATTGTGGCGGATTTTGCCTGTCTTTTGAAGGTAATGACAGAAAAAGCCAATTAATGGCGACAACTGACTGAGAAGAGTCAGGATGCATGTAGGCCTCTCCCCTCAGAAGATCCAATGGTGTTACCATCACAAACAGCAGACAGGTCCTCAAAAAAAAAAAAAAAAAAACGAGGAAAGATTTACTGATTTATTGTATTTTTTGTTGGACTTAAAATTTTCACAAGTAATGCATTTTTCAGTTGCTATATACTTATATTTTCAACCAACATAGCAGGTGAGTTGTTGCTCATGAAGACCTGTACGGGGGGGAGGGGGGCTGCTTTCTCCCCGTTCCCAGCATGCTCTGAGACTTGAATGCTTAGTATGATCACTTTCTTTGACTTTTTCTCAGTACAAGGCCTCAAACAAACTTGCAGTCAATGCAAAGCAACTTTTTTTTTAATGTGATAGTATTAATAAAAATAAATAAATAAATAAATAAATCTTTAATTAAAAATCACATTGGGTAATCTCTAATTGTTATCCTTGACATCTAATATAAATATTACAGTTCAAACAGAACAATTTATGTACCTTTATGCTCTTTTTAAGCAGATGAATTCTAGTAATAAAAAAGGCCATGCAAATTCTTTTCACTTTATTCAGTTTTTTTTTTTTTTTTTTTTTCTTAAAGAGGATGAGACATGGGGGGAAAAGACACTAGAGAGAGGAAGAGGTAGTAGATTAATTGATTCTTTCAGCCATGGTTTAGGATGAAAGAAGAGGTTTTGGGAGCAAATAACATTCAGATTGTATGGGTGCCCTGTTCTTGCCAGAGTAGATATAACAGTGAGCACAATGGATGCTCTCAGGCTTAGCATCCGGCTCAAACAAGCAAAAGACTGTGCTCAGCCCAGCAGGCTGCGGGGTCTCAGCTAAACTGGGTATTATCTCAGATAACCCAGAGCAGTGATGTGTATAAAATAGCTCAAATTAAACTTTTTTTTCCCCCTTGCATAGCAGTGGTGTGGTGGACTTCTGAAATGAGTTTTTTAGTTTTTCCTTTTAATGTTTACAGTTTCCAATTGTTAAATTCTTATGGAACACCTAGCTTTTCTTTTTGTATATCCCTACTGGGGTTGAGCGATAAAAACGATATCATATCAAGATCGCGTTAAAATTTATGTTGATAACGATGAGTAGATAAGGACATTTTACTCGATATGGACTAATCTAACAGTCTATCACAGCAAAAATAAAGGCGACAGCAGCAGTCAGTGCATGTCAGTGTCACTAACATGAATGGCAAGGTTTTGTCTGGTATACAAACTCAAACTCACGTGACGTTCGCGGTGTTTTCAGCATCTGCTTCTCAAAACATGAACACATGAACTTCATTCTCCAGAGCTGTTCTAAAGAGCCACTTCACCAGCTTTACAGTTTCATTTGAGAAAAAAAAAAACTACCGTCAAATACACACCAAAACTGAAAGTAAAACTAAATGTCCTTCGACAACCCGTCAAAATAAAGGTCCAGTATAACTTAAAGAAATTATGACATAAATACTATTGTATAGCCTTCTAAAATGTACTTCTCAAAGTAATATATGATGTTATTTATTAAACATTTAATAATTAAATAAATGCTTAAAAATAATAACTACAATAATAAAGTAGCAAGAATATATCCTGGAACCTTTTTTTACTCTCAAAAACACACATTTGACAGTATTTTACAATGAAATTACATAGAATTCAGTTTTAAAGCAGTAAAGTTTTTCCTGTAGCATTTTTATTTTTTCTGATAAATACAGAGACAGTGTAGTAGGCCTACACAAAGATGAACTTTTAATTTAACCAAACTAAGAGGTCACTAAAAGCCACCTCGCTCATAGATCACCACTTCAAGTCATTTCAAATTAATTTAGATTCAGACTTATTGAAAGTGGTGATGTTTAAATTGTTAACTTTTCTAATCCAGTTTGACCCATTCAGGTCTATTTGTAGACCCGACCAGTCACAAACATGATACAGTAAGTGGACGCTGTTGTGTCTGTGTGACTTCTCGAGCAGATGTGGCTTGTACTTTTTTACTTACTTCAAATTCTGCTCCCAAACAGCATTTATTAGTCTGCGCAACACACTTTCACCACCATTTCTCTCTTTCTACTCCCCCCACCACCTCGGCCCTTCTCTCTCGTCGTGTTTTGAGCGTAAAACAGTCCGCCGCTGATATTAGAGAGATCACATATCGGCCTGCTGACATATTTCAAATGTATCACAGATTAATAGCGTATCACTGTGAGAGATCTACAAAAACCATTAGTAAGCCTGACACTTTGACGTCAGATTTTTAAAAATTCCCAAGTAATCTTTTTGATTTATGGAAGTGTGTCCAGGTTCATCGAGAGTGATTTCAGATTTATCACGTCCTGGTTAGAATTATTAATGATTTTCAATTTGTAAATCTGATGCTGGCGGTGTCCGTGGGAGCTCGGTTGAATCGGTAAGAGCTGACACCAGGGTCTGCTGCTTGTTCCTGGAGCGCCGATTACTTTATCAAACTATCGCCCGCTTTGATTTACATTTCACTTCGTTTCTGCCGCCTCTACCTCTCTCCGAGCCTTCCGTCGCTCTCGAGCTCTCGCTCTTTCATTCATCCTCCCACCACCTCGGTGTACTTCCTCTCTCGTGCTGTAATTACAGTGTCATCTTTAATTGTATCTCTGGAAGCCTCCAAGTCTGTAAAGTCAAATTTCATTCTTCAGAACCTTGAGGATAAAGACCGGCTTTTGAATTCTGTGGGCATATAATAATACTGATTTCCTCTCGAACAAACTCTGCTCGCACGCACACGTGCATACGAAGTCAAATCTGCGACGTGACTCAGTTGAGTGGCTGGCTCATCGTTGCGACAACAACGAGTTTCCTGAGGTCTGTAGTTCATGGGTACTGAAACTAAGATGGCAGCCAGTGGCACAGCACCCAGTCAACAGACAGACGATGATGCTCATGACAAGTCAACACATTCGTGTTTTACTGTGTCTCGCTCTATCTCTCTCCTCAGTCTGTGACTTAGTGGTGTATTTACTGGTGATGAAACATGCAGTGCAAAAGTGTTTACAGTGGGGCTTATGACAGACGTGAGTGGGGATGGCACTTTAGCGAGGAGACAGGGCTTTTTTTTATTTCTTCCATTCTGAAGCCTTGCGTTGTTGTGACACTCCGGCTGGAACGAGCGTATGTAACCGCACCACGCTAGTTGCGCAGAGCTAATCAAAGATAATCTCGCTTCTGGTTATCTTAATAGGTTACACTTGTATTTTATAATTAACTGCAGATGAGCTGTCATCGTTTTAGCCTTTGACCTTAAAGGGGAAGTTCACTTTATGTAAGGAAGCCATTATTTGCTCATATTCTGCCAATATGGTGCTATTATGGTTACGAGACACTTGAGAACCAATCACGTTTATTGACATCAAACTTGCATTTGGTATTTTTAAATTTGCAGGGATGCATTTAGTGTCTACAACTGCAGTGTACCTAGGCTACTATTCGTCCAATCACTCAAATTAATTTCTAATGCAACAGCCAGTCAGTCAGATTATTTATTTACTTATTCACATATTTATTTATTTAAATCATTGGGAGTGTTTTATTGTCACTTTGGCTTTTTCACAGGTTTATAAGATACCATCCTGTTCTGTGTAATACTGTGGAATGTTTTTTTTTTAATGTGAAAAATATTATTTTTATATTTCCATGCACTACCATCAGTAGGACTGACTTTTTTGATGTCTTTTACATTACGTTAACATTTATTTAAAAAAAAAAAAAAAAAAGAAAAGTTTTGAATAAATGCTCTTTTTAGTTCTTTTTAAAAGTTCTATTCATCCAAAAATCTTGAAGAAAAAAAAAGTATTACAGTTTCCACAAAAATATTAAGTGGCACAACTGTTTTTAACATTGATAATAATAAGATTATTGCATTTTTTTCTTGAGTAGCATATCGGCATATAAAATGATTTCTGTATTGTAATGTCTGCTAAAAATTCAGCTTCACCACCACAGATGTAAATTACGTTTTTCAATATATTCAAATAGAAAACAGGTACTTTAAAACTGAATTATATTTTCATAATATTACTGCATTTTTTAATTTTAAGTGCAGCCTTAGTAAGCATAAGAAATAGCCATATGTTCACTATGTCAATATGTAAAATATGAATGTGAAGATTCTTTAAAAATTCTTTTTTATGTTCAACAGAAAAAAAAAAAAAAAAGGTTTGCAACACCATGAGGGTAAGAAATGATAGTACTACAGCAGGAAGTAAATAATGACATAATTTTCATTTTTGGGAAAACTAATCCTATAAAGGTGCTTTTTTCTCTCTCTTTTTTAATGCAGGTGTTGTACAAAGTCATACATAAACAAAATCAAGGTTACAGCAACCTGTAAGTCTAATCAAGTGTTTTTACTAAAACCATCATCTGTCAAGTCATGGCTGCCGTGAGAGGTAAAACTATGTGATGTCCAGCTGTGAAGAATTTCTTCACTTTCTTTTCTTCGTATGTGCCTTGCCTTGCCATCTTCATGCTTTTTTCCTGTCTTGCATTCACTCTGCAGGAAGTGATGAACAGCCTCGAGTCTCAGGCTGTGCTGTTGACGTGAGCCGCTCCTTTTTCTGCTACCCTGCTCCTCCTCCCTCTCTTCATTTTTAAAAGAAATATGGCCTCTTAGTAGGCCAGCAAAATACACACAAGTTCGTTCTGAACGCTTATTCTAACTCCTGCCTCATTCAAGACTTAAAATTAGTGCATATTCTTGAGAAAGTATCCAAATCCTTTCATAAGTGTACTATGATGCTGAGAACTTGACTGACAGTTTTCACGTGATAATCATCCACCACTCCTCCAGCAGCACCGCCACACCCATCTTTGTTTGCCTCCATCTTTGTAATTCTATTCTTGTCCTTTCTCACTTTTTCACTCATTTATTTTCTCTTCCAAGCGAGCCTTCAGCCTCTCATATAAGATATGACAACAAAATCTTGTGTAATGACTGGCAGCGCCATTGATGGTTCTCTCAGGAGAAATTGAAAGCATACTACCTGCTAAAACCGATTCTCATTGAGTTCATTGGCTAATTGTTATGCAACGCATCTTATGTCAATGTTCATCTGTTTATTCTTTAAACGGAACAAAGATGGAAGTGCATTTACTGTAAAAATGAAAGCACTTCAAACTACTCTTATGCAGTAAGGAGCCACAACCTATATTTATTTGCAATCATCCTGACTTGTGAAGATGAGAAGCACTTTTGAGCCCTCAACATAGCAATTGAAAATGGATTGGGCTATTGTTCAAGATTTTACCCTTTAATGAGCACAAAGGAATCACATTTAATGGCTAAAAAGACTTTCGAACCACTAAAAGAGAGGCTAAATTAAGATGTATGCTGTTTGACAAGTCAAGCTTCTCTGTACACACTTTATGTGGATTTAAAATATATACCACATAAAACAAATGATGTTTAATGGCATTAAGACCAGACGCATTGAATCCTCGGAGATGCTTGTATATACAAAAACAGGTGTTTCTATGCTCGTGAAAGCGCTGGTTAAGATAATGAAATCTAGTTCTTTGCCATATGTTGCACTTATAGTTCCAATATAGTACAATTACAAAAAGCAGTTAAGGTTGCATTTGATTCTATACGCTTGAATCATACCAGCACATGCTAATGTGTGTTTGATGCAAATGTTGCACATTGCACAAGTAATTACGTGCCCAAACCAGACATAAAGATGAGCGAAAATGTGAGAGTTCGAGTGAAAGTATTTATTTCTGGTTGTTTACTTGCATTAGCATCTGGACATGTAGATGCCAGGAAAGCAGAGACAGAAATATTCTATTTGCCAATGGCTTTAACATTCATACCTGTAAATAACAACAGATATTCTCCGTTCACCTGAGCTAAATATAACCTCATCATCTCCTGTAACACTGTAGGGATGGAGAGCAAGGGTGATAGACATTTTCTCGTTAGGGTGAGCAGACTCACTCTTCGTTAGCGTTGGGTTAATGAAAGACTCTCAGCCTTCCTCATATCCTCCATGCAATCAACTATTCATGAGACTAATTTGTAATCCTTAATCTACATGGTAATTCATTTCACATGACATGTCAAGGTGATAGCGATATTTACATGTAAATACAAAAATCCATGTTATTTACTCAGAGGTATTATTGATGAAGTGCAGATCTCATTATTGTTGACACAAAGTTGTGCAAGGGGAAAAATCACATGTGATTAGATGTTACAGATTCAGTTTAATCATTTACTAAATGTCATAAAATCTGCAGATTCTAAGCAATAAATATGGAAAATTTATGCTGGCATATAACTAAAATGTGTTCTGATCATTAAATCATTCTTGTTGGTATCTTTTAAATACCAATACTGCGATTTAAAGTGCCCCTATTATGGGTTATGAAAGGTTCATATTTTGGCTTTGAGAGTCCCCAACAACAGGTTGACATGCATGCAAGGTCAAAAAACGCATTAATTTTCTTATAATATGCATTTATTTTTACCTTATTTGCGCAGTGACTCCCAAATGATTCGTTCAACGATTCATTTTTCCAAACTGCTCCTTTGCATGACGCTAATCTGCGGTGATTGGTCGATGCCGTTTATCCACCTTATTCTTCAACGCGGAAGTAAGCCATTTTCTGTGAATGTGCGAGACTTCCGGTTCATAAGCCGCCGTAGAGAAATAATGAGAATAATAACAAAGTGCAGTAAACGGTAAAACTGCTTGCACTACAAACCAGTGTGTTCATAATTAAGATAATACATTAAAATAATATGGTAACACTCATCAATTTTCAATATCAAGCAGTAAAACAAGCTGTTTTGTACAGCTAAAAATAGCTGGAAGCGGATGACACCGGAAGCCAGACACATTAAATTTACAAATGGCAGCGCCCGCTCTATCGGGAAAAATAAGGTGGATAGCAGTAGGCTTGTTCGACTTCATGCGGCGCCGCAAGAATCGGCTGCCGCCTGACAAAAGCAATGCATTCTGGTTAGAACATTTGTCCGACTTTGATCGGGGCCTGATCACATGTGTCATCAAGTACCGCGAGAGCAAAACGAGACCAGCCGCCGAGGTCAGGCGCTGCAGTTGCTCAAAATCGGCTGCAAGAGCCTGGATGACGACACACTTTACTCTCATTGGTCAGATTCTGTGATGACGAGCACGACGTGTGTTGCGTGCTTATTCTAATTCAATTCCAGTAATGCTCACAAACCTGTGTTTTTCTAACAGTAAAAGCTTTTTTAGTGTAGTCGCATGTTATCTTGAGTCATTTTATCAAAAACTCTAAAAGCATATATACCCCCATGTTATTGGTAGTTTGTAGCCTTTATGTTTATGCTGAATTTTATTCTTGAACAGATGGCTGTATTAAGCAGCCTATATAAAAAAGTGTTTCTGTTGCTCATAAAAATGTTTGTGTATTTGACAGATATTGCATTTAATTCACTTTATCTATGATAAGAGCATACAAACTCCGTGAGAGCGTCACTACCGGGAGCAGAAAGTGTCCGACTTGGCGTCTCCTTTTTTAATTCCGCCCCAGCTGCAAGCGGCTACTCTTGCCAGCCGGTGACAGGCTAGTATGGTTCATCTCGAACAAGCCTAGTGCTTGTGAGCTTTTAACGATCCAAAAGCGGCACTTAGTGGCAAAGAATGAATTTGCATTTTCATTCAGACCAATGCGAAAACCTAAGGGTGCTTCTCAAACGGAAGGCTGCATCCTACCGAGGCTGTGTCCTTCGTAGTTCAGTCCTTCAGAGTCTTGTAGGCTAGAGTCCTCCTCGGCATATAAACGCTAGAATGAGACGCTCTAGTAAGTGCGCGTGGCTACGTCACATATGTTCCCGCCCTCACCGTCACGGCACAAAATACTAATAACATTTAGTTTTGGAATTACAAATTCTTTGTATTACAAATCTTTATATTATTTGGCTTTCTATTAATGAAGTTCAATGAATCACAGCTATCTACAGTCTTCCTATGGCTTAAGTTATTAGCAGTTTAGCGTTTATTGAGTAATTTACACCAAACAAAAAAATAATATCTATGCTTTCATGTCCAAAAACATTATTTTTGTCTTACATTTCATAATAAATCCAGACAAGGTCATTAATGACTCGTTTTTCGTCAGTTTATTTTTATGAAATGGAATGGGTACAAAGGATTGTGGGTGACTGAAGGTCACAAAGGATACATCCCATGCATCCTTCAAATTCAGCTGAATGAAGGACGCGAAACGAAGGCTGCCTTCCAAGGATCCTTTCGATTGAGATGGCCTTCAGCGTCGTTTGATGACGTGGCAGCCTAGATATGCAGCCTTCGTAGGATGCAGCCTTCTGTTTGAGAAGCACCCTAAGTTTTCCCAGGTCTGCGCGCGCAACAAATGGGCGGGCAATATGCTTATGTTTCTTTTTGACGTCAACATGTAACGGCTTGGGATTCCCTTTAAAAACGACTCGTTTCAATGATTCAGAGTCGACTCTTTCTTTTGAGAGACAATAGCTTTATGCACAGTGCACTTCAGATTTAAAACTTTGCAGGATGTTTTCATTCACTTAGAGCTGTGTTACACACTGTAGGAAAGGTAATTTTCAAAAATCCATAGTAGGGGCATTTTAAGACTTGAAATGGGTTTACAAACAAATTCCTATCTTAGGTTGTCATATTTTCTGTTGAAACAGGAAGTTGAATATTATGTTTTGAATGGCCCTTTTTTAACCACATGTGCAGAGGCCTTTAATTTATGTCACAGCAGTGAAGCATGAGTTGCAGTCTTTGTAAGCAGGTAAAGTGTTTTATTAGACAAAACCTCTATACGCTAATGAGTGCAGGATGTATCATCAATAGTTTTGAACAGTTTAACCAGATGAAACAATAAATGCATTTTTTTAAAAGTTGTTTTTGCATGTTTTCTACATGGAAAAAAGGTACAAAAGCTGTCACTGGGACAGTATCTTTTCAAAAAGTGCACCTTTGTAACTAAAAGGTCCATATTGGTACCTTAAAGTTACTTAAAGTGTGTACTTAAAGTGTACATATTAGTACCAAGATACAAAAATGTACCTTTTGCAAAGGTGACGGCTTTGGACCTTTTTTCTGAGAGTGCACAGAAGCCTTTAGTTTATGACACAGCAGTGAATCATGAGTTGCTAACAGCCTATGCTAGCAGGGAGAACATTTTTTTGACAAAAATGTTTATATGTTGATGAATGCAGGACGTATCATCAATAGTTTTGAACAGTTTTACCAGATGAGACCGTAAAATGCATTTTTTTTTTTCTTTTTTGGCATGTCTTCTTTTGAATCGGGAAGTTGAATATTGTGTTTTGAATGGCCCTTTTAACCATATTCTCAGGGAAAAAAAGGTACAAAAGCTGTCACTGGGGCGGAACCTTTTCAAAAGGTGCACCTTTGAACTTAAAAGGTCCGTATTGTCACCTTAAAGTTACATATGTGTACTTAAAGTGTACATATTAGTACCGAAAAGATACTAAAATGTACCTTTTGAAAAGGTGATGGCTTTTTTCTGAGAGTGCACAGGAGACTTTAGTTTATGTCACAGCAGTGAAGCATTAGTTGCTAACAGCCTTTGCTAGCAGGGAGAGCATTTTTGGACAATAACGTCTATATGCTGATGAGTGCAGGATGTATCATCAATAGTTTTGAACAGTTTTATTAAATGAGACAATAAATACATGTTTTTTTAAACGTTTTTTTTTGGCATGTTTTCTATTAAAACTAGATATTGTGTTTTGAATGGCCCTTTTTAACCACAATTTCAGGGAAAAAAAGGTACAAAAGCTGTCAGTGGGGCGGAACCTTTTCAAAAGGTGAACCTTTGTATCTAAAAGGTCTGTATTGGTACCTTAAAGTTACTTAAAGTGTACATATTAGTACCTAAAAGATACAAAAATGTACCTTTTGAAAAGGTGACAGCTTTGTACCTTTTTTTTCTGAGAGTGCACAGAAGACTTTAGTTTATGACAGCAGTGAATGAGTTGCTAACAGCCTTTGTTAAGAGAGAGAGCTTTTTTTTGACAAAAACATCTATGATTTGATGATTGCAGGCTCTGTCATCAAGAGTTTTATCAGATGAGATAATAAATGCATATTTTTACATTTTAAACATGTTAAAAGATAAGTAGGCCTATATTAGTATAGTAATTGTATATCAGGGTTCTTCAAATTCAGTCCTGGAGGGCCACTGCCAAGATAAGCCAACACCAGTCAAAGGTGTTTGTAAATTTGAGATAATTTTCCTCATTTTAATACATCCTCATAGCAACATTCAATTCAATTCAAGTTTATTTTTATAGCGCTTTTCACTATACAAATCATTGCTGAGCAGCTTTACAGGAAATTAAGTTTCTACAATATTTATATATTGTAGAAACTTAATATATTTAACATATGGGAAAATTGAGTAATTCTGTATGTTGTCTGAGGGTTGGCATCATCTGAGGTCCTGAGAAACATCTGAAAAACAAAATGGCTACTGTTACAAAATAAGGTTGTTAAAAATTAGATTTTCCAACTGTGGTGACAATTTATGCAATAGAGCTGAAAATGAGTTTGAAACCGTTCTGTAGTCTCGGTGTATTCATTTAGTGAAGTGAATGCTTTGTTAATATTTCTAATAAATATTAACCACAAGGTTTTAGTATCCAACAGTGACTTGTACAAGTGACAGACAAGGAAAAACACGCTTTGTGAGAAACAGGAAGAAGCAGGAGATTGAGCACAAACAATCTCAACATGCTGAACAGGTTAATTCAACAATAGTACATACTGTAAACTTTTTTCACTCCTCTAACTGGTATCATGTCTCAAGAATCAGTGAGCCACTAAGTACAGATTTTAATTGGCTTGTTCTCTAATGTTCCAATGGCATCTTATGTTTAAGATTTGAACAATATATATTAGATTAACTGACTCCTGTGTGCCTATTTGAAGTATTCACACTGGGTAATGTGGATTCAGGTGAAAGCGTTCACTCTCCCTCTCTCATTCTCTCTCTCAGTCAGCCTGGGGACATGAGGCCATTAACCTCCTGCAGCCGATGCCTTCTATCCTTAATGAGGGGCTGCTAGTATGACCCACTATGTCGTTCATATTTCTCCTCTCCTCAGTCCAGCACTCTGAGGTGATCTGTCCCTCCACTGAAGAGGGGGATGGGATGTGTGAGTATGTCTGTGAGAGAGGGAGAGGAAAAGAGCTCCTACCAGTGCTGGAATGAATTAAGATACTTTCTATATGGTGGCAAGGAACATAAAATAGCTTTATTCGCTGATGATGTAGTGTTATTCCTAAAACAATTAAACACCTCTCTTCCAAGACTTTTAGACCTGATCGATCAATTTGGAAATATATCGGGTTATAAAGTGAACACATCAAAGTCATCGTTATTGATGCTTAATAAAGATAGCTGTCCAAAGGCATCACATTTATTTACCTTGAAATTATCACCCAGCTTTACATATTTGGGTATTAAAATTGTTCCCCAATTAGAAAATATAATTTCTACAAATTATAATGCTATAATGGAATCAACATCTAAAGATCTGGAGAGATGGTTATCTTTACCAATTTCATTGATAGGAAGGATAAAT
>JAFVLL020017300.1:0-25916 GCA_021397915.2 Tor tambroides
TCAGCTATAGACATGCAGGTAGATGAATAAATAGATGGATACATCAATATAGAACAGTCCAGAAGTGGCATTTGATTCACATCTTATTGCTCTATAGATTTTTTTTGCTACCATTATTGTTTAATGAAGCAGGGAGTGTTTTGCACTTTGGCGTCGTTTATACTTCCAAACAAAAGATCCATTAAAAGGAGAAAATGCTAGGTAAAACCTCACAAATGAATCTGTCCCCCTGAGAAAGGTAGACTGCAAACTTTATTATCGCATGTACATGGTAACGGGTTTAATCTCAGGTCTTCACTGTTCTTTTCATCTCAGAAGGTGCTAATGGCTTCATTAATGTAGCTTGCTTTTTAGCCAAGATGAGGGTTGCACTGTAATTATTATTATTATTACTTTGCTTTTGTTTCTCTCTTTGCCTTTGGTTTTTCAAAGCCCTGTCGCCCCTCAGCCTCTGTTCGAGGAACTTGCTCATATGCCACCCCAGGACTGAGAAGGCTGCAGCTTTTAAATATTCATTCAGCCATTCTGGACTGTTTCTTGTGGGTGGAAGTGTAGATCAGGAAGGAGGGGGTTTGTACAGGGAACATTTGAGTGGCATGACTAGGAAATAGTCTGGAGAGACGGGGGTGGGATATTCATCACAACCAGTTCAGTGCTCTTTGGTTTGCATCATGGCTGATAGAGTCCTACAGCTCATGTCAATGATTGTATCCGTTAATTGGGCTGTTAGCGATAGGCGCAAGTCAGGTTTGATAACCCTTCTTGACTGTGTGTAGTTGAGATAGTGGTGGGAAAGAGAGAAACAGAAAGTTAGGGCTTGATATATCCAAGGGCCTTTTTAAAAATGAGCTAATAATGTTTAGCTTCACGTGTGATAGTTTTCCAAGCAGAGAAAAACATTTTAAAAGTATATACATACAAAAAGATCATTTTTACTGGCATATAGATCATCTCAAAGCTACTGGACTAAAATACGCAAAACTCCAGTTTTGAGAGTCTGTAAACTGCATTAATTGGACAATTGTATTTTTGGTTTTTGCATGCAGCCTGTGAAGACATCACATTAGAAAAAGACGTGTATTGTCTTTATATTGTCATACATTGTTATCTCGATACTTTCTGTTCAGATAACTTTTTAAAACTCCCTCAGGAGTAATATAATTTGCTGTAGCACAGTAGATTCAGCTCAGTGCCACTAGAAACATTTAGCACCAATGGAAAAAGGGGAACATTTTGCAGCCATTAATTACTGAGAGTGATCGAGACTGGGCTGTAACTCAAAAATAACCTCAAAATAAAAGATTTACTCCAACTGCAATAAGAAATTGGTTAATCCATACAAGCCCGGTCATCTGACAAAACATTAATTTCTCTCTGGCTCCAACAGCTCCTTGAGAAACGGGGCAATGCCATGCATAATGACTTAAAGTGAAACAGCTCGTGTTCTGTTTTCACCTTGCGGTCTCGCTTTGGGTTCTGGAAGTGCTTGCTGATGCTGGCTTTCTCCACTTTTCATGCTGCGAGGGCTTTTATATTCACTGAAAACAGCATTAGTAGAAGGACAGAAGTATTACATCTAAATTTAGGCTGGTGTTTAACAAACATGTCCTCATCTTTTTTTTTCCTACCTTTCTCTTTTTGTTTTTTTCTTTTCGCCTCGCGGATTCTTTCTAAATCTTCCAACAGCGCCTCAGTCTAGCCCACTTACCGCTCAATGTCGACCCACAAGGCCATATAGAAAGACAGTGAAAAATAGAGGGAGACGGCTACTGTTTAGATACGTCTTCTCCCACAACCTCAGCTCAGTGAACTGCCTCTTATATTTATCTCTTCCATTCTTTTCTTTCGTCTTATTGTGGCAGCCCTCGAACGCTCTCCAACAGAAACCCCCTCCCATCCATTTTGGTTTAACACTTTCTACTGCCGTCCGTAGATTCATCCTTTTTTCTCTTTCGTGTCATTCTCCATATCCTCTCTTAACCTTTTAGTCTGTGAAAGTATGTTGTAAACTCTGATAAAGAAACCCTCTTGTATCAAGTCCTTTCACCGGGGCTGTTCATTCTTACCCGTATCTCTCAGCGTAGAGCACTTCGATGTACAATCAAGCGCTTTTGTTGGATGTAAATGGTCTTTGAGTGGATTGGTGGTGCACACCAGCTTCTGAGTTTGGGTCTGGCATGAGGTCTGACCCAATGGCCCCCCGACTGTTAGCATGCCAGCTGGAGATGGGCACTCTCTTCTGTCTCCCGAGGGGTATTTTCTACAACGCTAAGCTCACACGGTTGTGGCTGAATGGAGTGTTTTTCATCGGGGCAGGAGCAGCAGAAATGAGCTCTTTGTGACAGTAATCTCGCTGTGAGGAGCTCTGGAGTGTCTTCCTCCATAGGATTTGAGCTGAGAAACTGGGTCATGGGATTGTCAGCACCCCAATGGAGATTCACAGCAGAGGCGGCTTTAGGAGATGAGCGTGTGTGTGTGTGTGTGCTCCAAAACCAAATTTTGGAGTGTAGATTGGAGAGGTTAACACGGTTAAGAGACCTGAGCTTTCCACACACTGCTGCTGTTCGTCTTTAGAGGGGCTCTAGTAATCACGTACTTAGACGTTTAGTTCGATTTCCACATCTGTAATCCTCACCACGTGATGCTCGCCTGCCGGGTGACAGCATGACGCTGGAATTGCAAGAGTTTATTTTCGGCCAGTGATTTTGTACCACGGACACAGTCGCCATTCAGCTCACCCGCATAAACCTTCTCTGCAGCTTTTGTTGGCTAAAGGGTGAATGGGTATTAGGAAATGGGGAAATTTGAGTCGTTTTGCCTTTTATGGACAGGACCGTTTAGAGCAGTGGTTCTCTACCTTTTTGACTATCCACCATAATATTTGAAAGCCCCATGACAGTTCAAGGATTTTTAAAAATATTTTTTTTACTCATAATTTCTACCTAATGATATATTTTAGAACTTAGCATAACTTATAAAATATTTTTTAAACATAAAATATTCTTTTTAAAATTCGCATGGAGATTTTAGTCATTTTCATGATTTTTCCAGGTCCAGAAATTACATTTTTAAAATTAAGCTACATGAAGAAATATATATTTTTTTATTAGACTTTTACAGTGTTCTAGAAGTGGCTTGGGTCCCTCCTTCAAGTTTGGAATAACATTTTTAAACATCTTGTATCATTTAAAATATCTTGTGCTCACCAAGGCTGCATTTATTTAATAAAAATACAGTAAAACAGCAGTATTGTGAAATATTATTACAATTGAAAACAACTGTTTTTAATATATTTGCAGAAACCGTTATACACTACCACAAATTTGGGCTAAGTAAGATTTAAAAAAATGTATATACTTTTATTCAGCAAGGACACATTAAATTGATTAAAAGTGTAAAAAGTGATTTAAAATGCTGTTCTTTTGAACATTCTATTTAAAAAAGATTTCTGAAAAAAGTGGCATATTCAGCTTTGCCATCACAGAAGTACACTACATTTTAAAACAAATTCTAGTTCTTTTAAATTGTAATAATATTTCACAATCAAATAAATGCAGCCTTGGTGAGCATAAGTCTTCTTTTAAAAAACTTGAAAATTCCACATTTTTGACCTGTAGTGTATTATGTTATAGTAAATATCATACTATATTAAATCATACTATACATTGAAGCAGGGACCCTTGAGACATTTATATTTATACATCATCATTTGGTGAAAAAAAACACCAAAAAAAACACTCTGCTGTATTTAGTTGGTGCTGCCAGTGAATCCGACCGCAAAATATGCCTGTGGATATTTAGATCCCATAACACATGAAGCGTGATATACCGTTTCTGCACTGTAGACATACATATACTGAATCATTTAACCGTCACTGGTACATGCTGATAGCCCCTACAGCTCAGTGAACTGTGAAGCTGCCTGTTCAACATTCAGCCCAACTCAGTGACCTAAGCTATTTTCTTCCCCCATATGCTTTTGAGCTCTCTGCATAGCATATTGCTAGCTGCTCATTGCCAGTTTGGAAGTGTGTGTATGAGCTGCATCGAGTGCAAGTTTTTCTTCCAACGGAGAAGCTTTTATTGGCGAAGACAGCTTAAGACATCTGCAATAGCCATTTAATTTACCCTTGATAATAATATTATTTCTGGAACAAATTTTTAAAGGAGAAAAAGATGCTCATGTGTAGCTACACTGCCAGCCAGTTTGGATGCACTCGACTGAATTTATATTTCTCATTATCTTCAAAAACCAAAGGCTTAAATGCTTGAAATTAGTCATATGGACAAATCTAAATTGTGCCTGCATATAAAATTAAACCTTCACAAAATATTTTTTAATGTAAAAATGTTTATTTATAATAATTTTTTTAGTTAATTTATTTTAATGACTACACAGAACCGTATTTCATTTTAGTTTAACCATTACCTTGAACTGTGTAAAAATAATAAATATTTATGCTGTTTTTATTAGTGGCATCTAGTTAATCTGTTGCCGACTGAAATGTCTAACCGTCTCAGGCCTCTATCATACTGTCTACTACATGTCATCTACTCATTTCTGTACCTCCAGCTGCTGTTCAGATCAATAGTACTTTAGTAGCCGATAGTAAACAACATGGAATAACCTGTCAGTGGATGGCAAAGTGCCAATCTGCAATTTAGGCTCATGGTCCAACTGTCATAACACAGACAATTCATGATACTTGTTTTCTTTCGCATGCAGTTGTCTCTAAGGAAACCGTAGAACATGTTCGAGTTTCAGATTGCTGGCATGCTGAGATCTGGGCAGAGTAAAATATAAATGACGGCCAAATCAAACGCTGATGGGAAAACAAGTGATGGTATCGCTATTGACAATTACAAAGCGCATAGACTTAGTTTCCTTTGATGGTGTCTTCATAGGTTTAAGGGCTGTGGAGTTTTGAGATTTGTGCATTTCTTTCTCAGAAAGCAGTTAAACCGAGACCGTTGTGAGCTCTGCTGGAGAACGTCAGGATGGCTACCAGATGTAGCCGGTGGGTTTTTTTCGTCTGGCTGCTGGGTCTTGGGTGTGGACCCCTGTAGGAAAGACAAACGAATAGAGAGTCTCCACAGCCAAAGCATCAAAGACTCGGAGCGCCATCAATTATACAGGGACATTGACAGCTTACAGAACTCTAAAATTTCATCTAGGGAGTTTAGCACATCGTTGAATGTTCCTTTTCTGTCTACAGGATGAATTTATGAATGTTTTTGCATGCGTTTAGTAGAAGTTGTATTTCACAGTCTGTAAAACTGACAGTCTGGCTTCACAGTTTTTCATTACTGAAAAGGAAAAATGTTAAGGAAACTAGACATTTCTTCCTCATTCCTCCCAATCACCCGCAGTTTAAAAGTCACAATAGGCCTATTATTCCTATTTAAAATATTAACATTATGATTTTTATAGAGAAATTCACAAATCACACTATGACACTAATAGAGGATTGCTATTTTCACAAAGTTTTCACAAACCCATAATGGGGAAATGGACATCTTAGTTGCTGTTTATGTTGAGCATGGACAGTTTACACTTCTCACTACAGTGTTTACCAGTGTTGTGATTTTTTTTTTTTTTTTTTTTTTTTTCCTGATGTTGCCTCACAGTGACGTTGTAATGGGATTTTTTTTCTACACCTGTTCTGTTCTGTCTCTTAATGGCACTCAGATATATTTTTTCAGTGTGTGTTGGGGAGGAAGGTGGCACGTGGAGGCACCGACACGTGCAACCAGCAGTCATCTTGTATAATTTTTTTCCAAACTCTTTTAATAATTCATCTGGCGGGCTGCAGATTACAAGAGGGCCTTACAACCAGGAGAAACAGTCTGCTGGTTGGCTCAGACTCCTTTATTTAAAGTCAACATGAATCCGTATGGACCCTATTTACTTGATTGCATTTTCCAAATCGTATTGTCCATGACTCATCAGTGCATATTAATCCAAATTTGAAAAAATCTGTTTGTAATCTTTATTCAAATATCCCATTTCAATGATATTTTATTTTATTTTATTTTATTTTATTTTATTATTTTATGCCTATGCCTATGCCACACAAGGTATTAAATGAGATTAAATTGTTTTTAACAAACTCCACGCTACATTTTTCCCCCTTGTGGACCATTCCTTTTCCCCCAAAAATGCATTCGATAGAAGTTAAGAGGGGTTTTACTTTAATTTTAAGAGACACAAACTTCACCGTAAGCCACTCTGTTAGAGTGAAATCATGTCTTGGTCATTAAAAGTTCCCACATTTATAAAACAGGCGGAGCCACAGGAGAGACAAGAATGAAATATCCAATAGCATTTGCACATGTGTAATGAAATGGAGCCACTATCAATAAAACGGCTCCATTTTCCTCTTTTAAGAGGAGCCAGTTTCCAGCACTGATTCAGATTCTGGCACTGACTGGTTTAAAGACCTGGTCTATGTTTTGTGATTACAGACCTGTACAACCTCGCATTCTCCCATGCAAATCTGGATTTTACTATCAACCTCTATGATTATAGAGGACAAGAATTTTCTCAAGCAAAATTCTAGAGAGTGGGAGGGTTATTAAATAGATCAATATGAATAAATCTTTTTGATTTTTCATGACACAGAATGTTACAAGAAAACAGTAGTACGAGGGAGACTTCAGCAGCTATTTTAATGGCTGTTCTGTGTTCAGAAATAATGCATTGCTTTGGAAACTCAGCTTGAAGTAGTTTTATTTTATATTCCTGTGATTTTAAATTGATATAGTGAGGCTGTAGCTTTGTACGCTCGCACAGACGAAAGAAAAAAGGCATGGGTAAGCAGAGAAGAATTTGTTTTTATTGCTACTTTTCTCACATGTATGGATAATCTCTTTTTTATAGCTCTCCACCCAAGAGCTGCGGTCAGAGGCTCCCCCTGCGCCCGCTCTGTAGCTCACCCCACTGAAATAACAGCAAGACCGCCAGTCTCCAAACACACCTGCTTTTCATTTCAGCCGCACTGATTACAAAGTCTGTAGGAAAACTGAAGTACTGAGCATGCTGTAAGATTGAGCAGAACGGACTGGATGTAAACCACCTCTAATATGTTGTTCCCCAAGTACTGATGCATTTCTAAGATTAAAAATGAGCTCCTTAGAAAGCACTACAGTTATTGTTGTTTAGATATAGATTTTTTTATTTTATATTTTCTTTTCATATATTTATATTTAGTTTTTACATTTTATTACATTTTTTTTATCTTAGAATTTGATTATAATATTATTGTATTTTATTAAATCTTGTTTATTTATTATATTTTATTTATTATTTATTAAAACAAGTGAATAAAAATCACATAGACTTACACTGAAGGAACTCACACTCTCTCTCTCTCTCTCTCTCTCTCTCTCTCTCTCTCTCTCTCTCTCTCTATTATTTATTTCTTTATTTTTTTAAAGATTTATTATGATAGGACAGATCAGAGAGGGGGTGGGATCGGGAAAGGTCCTTGAATGGGGATTGAAACTCGGGACACCCGTAGCACAATGCGTAGCTATTTGCGCCGATGAAGAAGCCATTTCTAGGGACCAGATAGAGCGGATTTGACTTGGGTGAGTAAACAGCCACCTAGCAACCAACCAAAACACCCTAGCCACTATATATAGCTACAGTAATACGAACAAGTACCTCTCACATTCGCAAAAATCTAGTTATTTTGTAAGTGTTTATTGGACACTTATTCATAGGCTCCGCAATCATATCATTCACAAGTGGTTTTATTGTGTGTGTGATTCTTCTCATAGTTGGAAAATCTGCTGTAGATGGAATTGATGGTTAATGGAAAATTGTAGAGCTCTGCTTTTGGATCATGATAAAGTTGTCCACCTTGCTTCTACCAGTTATTTCACGGGATTAAGTAGACGTTTTGTCTTTGGCTCAAGTGGACATTATATGCCACTAGGTTGATAGGATGTTTCAGCTAGGCGTACCAGCAAAGCCTGGGAGATTGGCTCTGTCACGCTGTGCATGATGGATGGAAAGCGGGAAATAGCCTTTGGAAAGAAAGGGCACTTCAGGGAGATTGAGAGCAGATTGAGACAAAGGAGAAATCCAGCAGCGGAGAAGCTTAAACCCTCTCTTGACACCTCTGAGGTAATTGGACAGGTATTTCGGATGTTGAAGGCCAGGTAGAAGCTGTGTTATGTGACTTTAAGCCATTTGTGCGACCATGGTTATTGGAGAAGCTAAAGAGTTTGACCTCTGAGAAGGTCAGATATCCCCAGTTGCTTCTGGGATCAACTCCCTCCATAATCTTCCTGTTTAAAGGGTTAAAGATGTGGTTTAGGCCAAGAACAGGCTGGTTCTGTGTGAATATTGCGAATGACCTTTTAGCTGTGTTCCTAGCGGTGAGCTTTGAGTAAAGTCTAGCTCTACCATTCTCCAGTCGTCAGCCTGGATGGGTTGGATTTTTTTCCTTCTCCAAAAATCAATGCTACATTGCCTAATGGCCAGGGTAAAAATGGCTGAAAAGACTTTAAAAAGTCTCTGCTGTGCAACCGGACGCTAAATCAATACAGCGCTATAATCACCAGAACACTTCCATTCCTGTAGGTGAGCTCGAGTTCTGCTAATGTGAAGAACCTTGTTTAGTCTTGTATGTCAAAGGGCTCAGCAGGTCATTTGCTTACCAACAGAAATGCAAACATGGATATCCATAGACAAATATGCTGAAATACCCTAGAGGCTAACTGTTAGCCTCGATTAGCATGTCAAATGAAAAGTGGTGCTTTGATATTGATGCATTTTGGCTGTTTGGCATCAGTGAGTCAAGGTGAGCAAACATCAAAGTCTAGATGCAAGAAACGGAGCTTCACTGATCACTAACTCCAGCGATTTCTTAGCGCCTTTTTGGTCAGCCATCAAATTTCATGTTGTATGCATAAAAGAGAATGCCGTATGATTATACTTCAAAATACTAATGTGAGCTAGTCTAGAGGAGCCCATATTTGTCCCTTTGAAGGCCAAGCACATGAAACATGCCTCTGAAGGTTGGCTATTTAAAGTCCTTTGAAAATGTTTGAGATGCAAACGTTGCCAAGCGCTTTTCTTTGCCTTAGTTTGTACGAATCCTTCGCTACGTGTGGATAAAATTTCACTCTTCAATCCCCCTGGAGTTCTACTATTTAAGTCTTGATTCACACTCAATGAAGGGAACGTTTTGGAATTATGTTGCCATGGAAACTAGTACATAAGCCTCTCTCCCTAGGTAATAGAATGCGCGGTTTCTGTGGGTACGGGACCCTGCGGTCGGCGTTCCACTGACCCTGCTACGCTGTTCTGCTTTTCTGAGTAGGTCCGCAATGCTGTTAAATTGAAAAGGGCACCTGAAGCGCTGGAAGCAGGGATGTCACTCTTACCGTCTCACTCTCTCCCCCAAGGGGCAAGAAAATCGGTACATCTGTCTGTCATATCTGAGAAAATCTCCCTTCATCATCTTCATTGAAGACTGGTGTACATAGTCACCTAACTGGATTGACTAGACATGGATGTCATGTTCTTTTTTCAATATTATATTTTATTTTATTTTATTTTATTTGTAAAATTATATTGTCTATCCTTACAAAAAGTACTGTGGTGACGCCATGGTATTAGATTGTGATATCATGGTAATTTGAACACATTAATAGATTTATGTTTGATTTAGCCTAAATTTTGTCTCAGATTTCTTTCCCCCTTAATTCATAGTAAAATGTGACTTGATTGCAGATGTATTGTTAAAATTTATTTAATAAAAAAGCCTTAATTTTCTTTACATTTAATCTATTACTGTATAGGTCTAAGAGATATTAAAATAACAGCAAGATGTTAAAGAGATTTGAGGAGTATATTGTATTTTAATTTATTATGGTTTATACATGGTACACTTTTCTAGATTTACTTTCTAAGCCTTTTCTGAATTTTCTATTTTAGTTTTAATTTTTAGTATTTTAGGGCAACCAAATTTACTTTATTTTAGTTAGTCTTTAAATAAATATTTTTTCAGATTTAATTTAGTTTTTTCTGGCTGTATTAGTATTTATTTTAGTTTATTTTTATTCAGTTTTTGTTTTAACAATAGTAATGTGGTGTCCCTGATCCATGTGATGGAGAAGGGTCTCTGTTAGCTGTTCAGGTGGTGGGTTGATGTCTATTGATCTGCCTCATTCAATATGAACCAGAGGCTGCAGACAGAATGAGAAATACACTAATAGCAACCATTCGTCCCCATGGACCAGGCATTAAACACACTCTCCAAACATGTCTCTCATCCTCCTCTTCACAGGAAGAAAAAAAAAACACAAGCGCTCCACTGTTCATTTTTTTTCTTGCTTGCTTTCTCTTACTTAATTCCCATGATGGTGCTGCTCTTTCTGTCTTTTTGTCTGAAGGTATCATATATAAAAGCTATTGATTATCTTGAGCCAAGGGGACAACAATCACACCAATGTAAATATTTGATAAGGAAGCCATCTGAAATCTCTCTGAGATGTTCCACTTTTCTGTCTTCTGCTCATGAGCAAAAGTACAATCTCAGTATGTTCTGTTTTACGTCGATTATTTTCCTCTCCCATCAATAATTTGTGTTGACATTTTGTTGCTCAATGTAAAATTCATAACTTTTTGATTTTGGTGGATAAATGTTTTTGAAATATTAATAAAGTTAAGAAATGTTTCTATTGTTTTTTTTATATATTAGAGACATGTTCATCATAAAAGAGCTGTATTCAGGGCCTGAACTGCATTTTTAATGCTTTGAATAAATTCATAGAAAATGAGTGTAATTGATTAATAGCTTGGCTATATCGGCACCAAACCCGCATAAACCATCATGTTCATGCTCATTTTGTTTGCCTAAATTAAGATTTCATTATGGTGGACTCACCTTGCTGGAGGATGTTTTCAAGCTCTGATGATCTCAGACAGACCAATTAATCTAGAGCTTTTCTGCTCTCTACTTAAGGGCAAATTGCTTCTCCTAGATCTGTCCTTCACAGCTTTCCATATCCTTTAACATAGTTTAATTTGCGGTTAGCAGGCGTAGTGGAAATCTGCCTTGTTGCTATTGCGCTGGCTTTGACACACTAGACCGGTTGGGTTCCACAAAAGGCCGGGCTTTCCAAGGGCTTTCTGGTTTGGCACTGAACACAGAGAGGGTGCAAAACCATAATACACACATGCTGTTTCATTTCAGGCCTCGTCCAAACCACCACGGAGACTTTACACCTCTTACCTCACGCTGACCACCAGAGGTGATGGAGAAACAATCGCACCTTCTTCAGGTCTTAGCTTAGTATATCAGTGTTTTTACACCCATGCAGAAGAACTTCACCTCATAACCCTGAAAACTATGTTTTAACTCAGAATTATTTAGGTCAGTGAATACTCCCGGATTTGTGCCAGAATTCAGTAAGCCTGTTAGCATAAAGCTTTAGTTAGTACAGCAGTGTAGACATTTGGGAAAAGGGCTTTTTTTTGTGTATTTCCACATCTGTGTATACAGAAAAGCAGGAACTCTGTAGCACATTGAGCTCTGGCTTTAAAAAAAACAATGGCTTTTTGTATATTTGTGGTCATGTGGATTATGACATTTCCGTAAATATAAGGAGAGCATGGCTAGATAACCAAATACAGTCAGCGTGACACTGAGAAAGGATAGATTTAGTAATTTCACACTGTGGAAGAATGAAAAAAAAATAGGCGTTTTTTTCCTGTTAAGAGCTGTATTAATTCTGCTGGTCCCGACTGCCTCTCGGCAGATTGAAGTAAAAGCATTTAGAGCAAATTCTTGTTCCTTTAATCTCTCAGAAAGATCTCCCGCTGAGAGGGTCTTATCTTTACTAAAGCATTATCGGTTTCATGTTTTCTCACTCTATGTGTGTGTATGTTGCTGTGTGTGTGTGGTTGTCAGTGGCTTTAGATTGAGATAGATGGAGAAATCTTTGTCATTCATGTTGAAGAAAGCCTACCTGAAATCAATTTTAGGCCAAAAAATAGAGTCCAAAATATTAAATAACAAAAATAAACTGGACTGGTCAGTAAGAATATGGCATTTTACATGATTTTATCTCCCATTATAAGACACATCTGCTCGTGTTTTGACTCATTTGACCTTTTCTCGCTTCATACTGGCAATAAACCTCTGTTGATGGGGAACTTAAAGTTGTTGATTAATTAATTAAGAGGGACAGCTGTCTTATTGATTACGAAACATCTCCGGCCATTAATTAATGGTAATGTGGTGGTAAATCAGAGCATCAGTTAATGGATTGAGGTCGAGAAAGTGAGTGTAAATTCTAAAGTGTGCAATGTAATTCTTTTTCTACTGTTATTGATTATTAATGGGATTTTTCTGGCCCCTGCATTGAACAGCATGTTGGAAAAAATGTGTGTATGTGTGTGTATATATATATATATATATATATTAGTAATTGTAATGATATTTCAGATTTTTTTAATTTGATTAAAAGAATATCACATAACAAGTTATCATATAAATATCACATTATGAAATATTTTCTATTAAATATTTAAAAAAATATTTCTGTAATATTATCATTTTGATACATAATAAAAAAAAAAAAACGATTTGTGGTGGTTGTTTTTTTTTTTTGTTTTTTTTGGTATGGTGGATAAAAAAAAGTATAGCATGACATGTGTGAATATTAACTTCTCTTCTCTAATGAAGTTGTCTTGGAGTCCAAGACAGCATCTGTGTTTGAGTTATTAATTACTCTGTACACTCAAAAAAAAAAGTTGTTGAACGAACTTAAAAAAATTAGAGTAAACTTTTCCACGAAATTTAATTACATTTTTCCAACAAAATCTACTTTGTTTGAAATTATTTGTTGTAATCTTGTTGTATAAACTTAAATTCCTTCAGTGAAGACTACAAAAAAAAAATTTAGTCATTCCTACTAAAAAATAATTAATTGAATGAACTCAATTTAATTAAGGGCAGGATTTCCATCAATAAATATGTGTAGCCCCAACCCATAAAAAACAAAGTCATGCGATGAAATGTAATTGAGTTGGGCCAACTCAATTTGATCAAATATAGTTTAAATGAAATTGATATATTGATGAAGTGATTTTTTTATGCTTGTTGAAACTAAAACAATTAACTGGTAAATAAATTACCAGGCAGACATCCTTCTACACTCAAAAGAAAAAAAAAAAGATTAATTTGATTTACTTAACTTTAGGCATTAGCCAACTTGTTAGGCATAGCATAAGATTGTATTGTTACATTCCTGGCATGCCCATAGTTGTTTTTTTCACCATTAAAACAACTTTAATTATTAAAACAACTTCACATTAGCAGGTCCTCAACCCAAGCACATGCTCTACACTTTACCACAATGGTAACCCCCCAAAACACTAACATACCAGAAACTCTTTTAAATACAAACATAAAAGAGCATTAAACATTAACAAGTCTCCAATTTTATCATCTTAATAAAAATGCCTAAAATAACACTTTATTTCAAGATTTACTCTCCTAATCCAGCCCTGTGCAAAGCATGATGGGAAGGGGAAATCCACTTCCTAGTTACAAAAGTAAAATAATTTATGCTCCTTCAAAATGAAAATATTGGAGTTGAGTCAAAACGCAACTGTTTCAAGTCAGTTTAGCACAATGCAATTGTATAAAGGGAAACCTAATTGTGCTAAACGAAAATGATTTTTAAATAAACTGAACAGTATTGGAAAATCATTTTTGAGTGTTAAAACATTGATTACATAACAAGTTATCATATAAATATCACATTATGAAATATTTATTAAATATTTAAAAATATTCTTGTTGATATTAATTAAACAAAATTTTGTAAACCTAATTTTTTTAAAATTACATTGTTTAGATTTAATAAAATTAAGTTGGGACCATTTTTACCAAGAGTTATGTTGTATGAGCTCATTTTAATTAATTAAATCGAACAAAGAGCAAAAATCATTTTTTTGAGTGTAGGTTGAGTCACTTAACGCTGTTAAATTTACAAGCAACACCTCTCAAAACTATATCCACCTCTAACTGCTTCTCAAAGCTGTCGTCACTCTACACTCCATTAGCACGGTCTAAAGTTCAGTATTATTCGCTTTGAAAAGCCTCTCCTGAAAAGGGAAATATGTTGGAAGCATTGTGCTGTGGCTGATAAGAACTGACATGTTTGGGATGTGTTTGCAGAAATATAGGGTTTGCTTTTAGTTCAGGGGCAACATGGGAGTCTGGCACAGCGTCCCTGAGGGAAAGTGCTCTAATGCACACACACACACACACACACACACACTCACACACACACTCACACACACACTCACACACACTCACACTCACTCAGCTCCAACTTAACCCAGGCCCCACACACACAGAAAACACGGCCTCCACGTGCCTCCAGTCAGGCTAATGCTGCAGCGAGATGTTAGTTATGCCTCGTTGGAGAAGGTGACGAGAGCTGAGAGGAAACCTCCCTCACATAACATCACAAAACTCCTCTTTTCACATTGCTTCTTTATTTTTTCCCCATATATATATGAAAAGAAATAACTTATAACCTACACTTGCTGACTAAAGGAAGTCAAGCGTCGTAAGGTTTCTTGCTTCAAGATCAATCATAAAGTAGATTTACTTGAACCTTTTTTCACTTGCTTGTATTATTAGCACACAACAGGCTGTGTTTGCTGCTGTGACTTTAAGAATCTCTATAATCTCTGTGTATTTCCCTTTTCAGAAGGAAATGGTTGAATGGAAACAATTATTATGCACATACATAATTTTATGTGTGTTTTTTTTATATTTTTTCTCAAGTAATAATTTAAGTGATTTATTGTAATGATTTTTTTAGTTTTATATAAAATATATCAGAAATATAATTACAATAAATTTCTTATTATAAGAAATAGTAAAACAAGTATGTGTGTGTATATATATATATATATATATGTTTATATGTATAAGTGTATTTACAGTTGAAGTCAAAAGTTTACATCCACCTTGCAGAATCTGCAAATACAGTAGTTAATTATTTTACCAAAATAAGAGGGATCATACCAATTGCATGTTATTGTTTATTTAGTATTGACCTGAATAAGATATTTCACATAAAAGAAGTTTACATATAGTCCACAAGAGAAAATAATAGCTGAATTTATAAAAATGACCCCGTTCAAAAGTTTACATCCCCTTGATTCTTAATACCGTGTTGTTACCTGAATGATCCACAGCTGTGTTTTTTTGTTTAGTGATAGTTGTTTATGAGTCCCTTGTATGTCCTGAACAGTTAAACTGCCTGCTGTTCTTCAGAAAAATCCTTGAGGTCCCACAAATTCTTTGGTTTTCCAGCATTTTTGTGAATTTGAACCCTTTCCAACAATGACTATATGATTTTGAGATGCATCTTTTCACACTGAGGACAACTGAGGGACTCATATGCAAATATGTTCAAACGCTCATTGATGCTCCAGAAGGGAAAAACCATGCTATAAAAGCCGGGGGGTGAAAACTTTTGAACAGAATGAAGATGTGTACATACATCTACCTGTCTTTTAATATTTTATATTTATTATCTATATATATTTATTATCTATCTTTTATATATTATGTCATTTATGTAATTTATTGTAATAGTAATATTTCTGAATATGAATACAATTTAATTTTTTCCCCTTCTTCTTCGATAGCATGTCGGTCAGGCTTCTATAAGGCCTCTGCTATGGATGCGTACTGCGTGAAGTGCCCTCCACACAGCTACTCCCACCAGGACAAGGCCTCCGAGTGTGTGTGTGAGAGAGGCTTCTACAGGGCTGAATCGGACCCTCGCTCTATGGCATGCACAAGTAAGCTAAGGGTCTTGTGGCTTCCCAAATTTTACTAAAAATAAAGCATTGAAACATCCAGTTCATTATTGTGTTTTGATGATTTTATTTGGTTAAGTGCACAACTGATGTGCTTTACTTGTGTGTACGTTCATCAGGACCGCCGTCGGCACCCGGGAATCCTATTTCCATGGTGAACGAGACTGCAGTCACACTAGAATGGAGTCCTCCTCGTGAAAGTGGTGGACGTGGAGATGTCACCTACAGTGTCCACTGCAGGAAGTGCTCTGGAGAAGCAGGGGCTGCAGGAGACAGTGAGAAGTGCATTCCCTGTGGCAGCAGTCCGCATTTCAACCCCAGGCAGTTTGGCTTGACGCACCCCAGAGTTCTGGTCACAGAGCTGCAGCCTCACACCAATTACACCTTCAACATTGAAGCCCTGAACGGAGTGTCAGATCTCAGCCCCAGTCCACGTCAACTAGTGTCCGTCAACGTCACCACCAGTCAGACAGGTGAGATATCACACATCTACATTCTGTGTTTCTCCATTAAACGGTTTTTCTCCTTATTAGTAGCCTCTGATTTTCAAAGCTGGTGTCTGAAGGCTAATTCGTGATTGTTATTTTTAGAAATCAGGTTAATTGCAGATTAATTTGATTCTGTTGTTGACTATTAAGTTTCAAGAATTTAGGAAATATTAACCAAATCTCTTTTTTTGTTTGAATAAATAAATAAATACATTTCTTCAACTAACATTTATTTATTTTGACACTTTCAGTTTTTCTTTAATTTAATTTAATTTTTTTAATTATTGCAGTTATTTTATCATGTTGACCACTGAGTTTTAAGATTAAAAATAAAAGCCAAATCTTGAAACTAATCTTGTATGAATAAATACATTCAACTAATACATTTATTTATTTTATATTTCTCTAAATATATTATATTACATTTAAAATTGGTATATGATCTCAACAATATAATATATAATAAACTATACGTCATAGTTTATAAATATATAAAGTAATATTTTAATAAATCATTAAATGCAATCAGAAATATAATTATTTATATGGCAATATCACATTTAATATTTTCATATACAGTATAAATGAGCCCTTTATACATGAAAATATAAAGCTGTCTTCATTTCCTATGAAGGGGTATCTTGTAAGGTGATGGTTATATATGAAGGACCTTGGCATCAAAAGTCTGAAACCCTTTGTTCTAAATGTTATGAACATTTTACAAGGACATACAATATTTTTTTTTCCTTTTTTGGGCCTTTACATTTGATTCATACAAAAAAAAGAGGCATGATAGGTGACGCAGGTATATTTTATAACTGGCTGTCAGGAGGGTCAGGGATATGTAGTATTCGTTATCCTTTGAAAGCTTTAAACATCTTCAGTTCCACATTTTTCTGCTTGTGCTCTTAAATCTCTGAAGCTTTAGTCACAATTTCTGTCTCCTGCTTTTGAATTTTACACGGGTGCGCTGTGCTTCAGTGGTTCCTCTTATATCTCGCCTGACCTTTAAACCCACACTCTGTGAGTGCCTCGAAGCCTGTCATTGGTCGAGAGGAGGGACGAGCTCTCCTGATCCTGTGGTTAAGTATGATTCAGCCCCTCAGAGAACAAGAGCGAGAGCGAGACAGGCAGGAGTGAGAGGCAGCGTAATGAGAAGCCTGAGAGGAGAGTTACCCAGGATGCCCGGATCAACAGCCCTTTGCTCTTATGAGAGCTGACATGCCTGTAACCGTGGAAACGCCACTAGTGGGCGGGGACTGATTGAGGTATACGTAACTCTGATTGGCTTATATTTTGAGTGCTTGGCCTCTGGTCCACACCGCTTGAAATATTCAAGAGACAATCCGCTGTGTGTCGAGAGGAGACTTCTGGGATGATGTAGTGCTTGTATTTGCATGTTTTGCATGGTTCGGATATTGACTGATGTTTCGGCGCATATCTTTCATCGGCAGGTGTGCGAGAGATAGCAAACAGAATATTTATAAATGCAAATTCTGAGGAGACATAAAGTGATGAATACATCAAATAAACCTGACAGATTGATTACTTCATAAGAACTGAATGCAAAGCGTTTTAATGCAACATATATGAATGTATAATGCAAGTTAGATGTTACAGATAATGCAAGTTAGATGTTACAAGTATTTACATTGATCCTCTGTGTTAAAGACAATATGAAATCGAAATGGAGAGGATTAATTTAAAAAATGTGAAATTTGCTCTATTTACATTAATGTTTTAGATTTTGGGATCAGTTTGATATTTTTTTACATTTAAAAATTATTTTATTCAGCAAGTAATCATTAAATTGTTCAAAAATTACAGGAAAGATAAAAAAAAAATCTGTTTAAAATAAATGCTGTTCTTTTCATTAAACAATGCTGAAAATCTATTGTTTTAATTTGTAGTAATATTTTACAATATTACTGTTTTGATCAAATAAATGCAGTTTTGAAGAGACTTCTTTCAAAAACATGAAAATGACCCCAAAATTTATGGTATGAGGCAAAAAAAGTCAAGTTTTATCAATTTATTATTATTATTAATACTGACCATATTTGTATTTAGATTGCGGTGTTCACATAATGCTCAGATCATGTTGGCCATATATAAATGCATTATTGTCCTGTGTTTAACTGTTTAACTCACGTCCTACATCTTTTCCTGTGATATTTTGAGACGCTTTTCTTTTCATTACTCTGGACTGGAGCATGCCTGTTCTTTATCTGTGAACCGAACACATGCTGAGATATCAGCGTAGCTGTTTGTTTATCACTTTAAGAGTGTTTGTGTGCGTACGGCAGTTAGCGGTGTCACTGTGTCAGCGCCGCACAGCAGATCAGAGTACGCAGAGTTAAGGCTCACACAGCTCATTAAAGATCCAAACGTCAGCTCCTTCATTTATCACTAGCTGCCGGGGCCCAAAACGGAGGCCCTCGTTTGTACTCACAATCTGACACCATCATTAGCACCTCTGTCTCTCTCTCTTTCCGCTCAGGGCGGCTCGCTAACGCTGCTGTTGTATGAATAGAAGGGCTGAGGTGCTCTGGCTGTGTGCCAGCAGTGTAGTACGGGGTGAAAATGACTCGCTACACACGCAGAATAATTTATCACTCCCGAAAAAGACAAGACGCGCTCCGCCAGCCCTCTCATACTCTTTAATTAGAAGTGTAATTAATCCTCCTCTTTTACATGGAAATCAATCTCAATTCATCTCTCTCTCTTTCTTTTTCAGTGAGCGTCATCTTAAAGGAAAGGAAGGGCACTGACAGTGTAACGCTGGCATGGCAGGGTCCAGAACCTTCTGACGGGACCGTGGTGGAATATGAAGTCACTTATTATGAAAAGGTTAGACGCTTTGGTCTTTTCTTCGGCGTAGGCTGATCTTCATGACCTTTTGGCCCTATGCGAGTCCTCCTTGCACTGATTGGACATATGGCAGCTCACTTTTATCGTACTCTGGGGAGAGACTGTAATGTTAACACAGACATGCTTCATTCGGTCCCAATTAACAATCATGGATCTCCTGTCTGCCAAAAACCTTTGAGGTTGTCACATTTTAGACTTGATGATATTATTGTCCTGAACAAATTACAGAGGCTTTGTTCAGATGGGCAGCAAAAATCCAATTTTTACTTCATCCAACTCAAACCCGTTTCGTTTTTTAGGCTGAACAGACAGAAAAACACATGAAATCTGATATATTTACAAATCCTTATGTGATTATGTTTGAAATCCGATTAAAACCTTGTCCATGTGTGGTTTGAAATAAGATTCTCATTCTAAATGATCAAATCTGATTTCAAATAGTTTTTCTGACGTCTTTATTTGAAACATATTGAGAATGTAATGTCATATAAAGTGTGCAATATTGCTGGGAATTGGGTCTGAATAGTAAATAATGTGACATACTATGTAGTAAGGCCATTTTTTTATGGCCTGTATATAATTGTATATAATTTTATAAATTATATACAATGTTATAATTTTTTTTCTTCTTCACTGGCAGATACTCATTCATATAACCAATAAATATATATAAAAATTATATTGTAATATTAAATTTAAAAATATATTAAAATTCTACTTCATTAAAATACAATGTTTTCCTCACCTTTTTTCCTCACTGGCACATACTCATTTTATGGCCTATAACCAATAAATATATATTAGAATTCCATTTTAATATTAAATATATATAAAAAATTGTATTATATTAAAATACTATTCTGTACAGTTGTGTCTAAGTAATTAAAAATAAAATTAAAAATCAATCATTTTAAATGCATATATACTACAGGTAAGGGATCACAATGTTATAATGTGCCATATGAAAAATGCATATTAATTACGAGATAATATATAACACTGTTAAACTGTTAAGATGAACTCAAAGTGATTTTTAGATGAACACAAATGTAATGTAAATGTAAAAATAGCAGAAATGAGCATGCACAATTAAATATATCTCCAATATAATTCAATTACTGATATGGTACAGATGTATATCTAGTGTGAACTGTGACATTTCTATACACAGGGTAAGTGATTTCATGCAGTCAGTTGTTTAGATCCCTCGGTGACACCCTCCTGTACCACTGTACTTGGCTGTGTGGCATGAAAACAGGGTGATGGGTAATTATTATGATTTATTCAGGTGATTATTGGCTATGTGGCTTTTAGATGGAGCGCACAGATGGACAGGCTTGGCTGCCGCTGTGTCCGCGATCCGTTTGATGCCGCCTGTTTGGCCCATCTTAGATTTAATAGCACCACAGGAAATATGGCCATCCCTCTCTCGCAGGGTGTGGCATTCCTGTCTGGAACGTTAGATTTCCCTAAGCGAGCTGCCACGTGCCACTTTAGCGAAGGGCTTACATGAAAGAAGATGAATGGATATCGATAAGCTGTGAAATATTAACATGAGCACACTGTACGGAATTCTCCTTAGGATTAGACAATGAGAATTGGACAATGAGGCGACAGATCCAAGTCAATAGGATTGATGTCATTTATCTGGATAAATTCCAGTTACTGGAAGCCGAAAAGCTGTTAGGCCCTTAAAAAAAATGCAGAAATCTGCTGTTTCTTTTCAGTTCAATCCGTCTATGTGAAAAGCATTGTGTTAGTCATTGGCAGGAGGTGCTTGAATGAGCACTAAATTCCATCTGAGCAAATTGCTAATTGGCAATTGACTGATTTTAATCCAATCTGCATGCTTTGTTCTCTTGTTCTTCGTTTTTTCTGTGAATGTGAGTCGATGTATTATGGATGACTGGATAAAGTTCATCTAGACTCCTGGGGTTTGCAGGACAGGAAGGGATTCAGGTATCATTGTGAGGGATCGAAACATCCGTCTTCATTGAAAGCAGCCTTGTTCACTTATTATTCCATTCTTTTCTACTATAGAACCAGCAGGATCAGAACTACACTGTGCTGAAGACCAAATCCAACAGTATGACGGTGGATGGACTCAAGCCGGGAACCACATACATCTTCCGGATTCGAGCCCGTACAGATGGAGGCTATGGGAACTACAGGGGAGAAATTGAATTGGAAACGAGCCATGAAGGTGCGGGGAAAACCATCCTTCATGCACCTTCATAAACCGTCCAGAAATGTTCTACCTGTGTAGGATCCCTTGCTTCCAGCAGAGCAGACCTCCTTTACTTTCATAGTGATTGGCCACAGTGTTCTTCTCTAGTTTTAGAGAACAGACTAGGAAATCTGACCCTAAAATTGCCACTTTAAAATGAATGGTTCTGCTCCTGGATGTTGATTGGTCGATACCTTATGTGCCAATTGCACAATATAGTTTCATTACATAAAACACTTGTTCATCATATCACTGCTGAAATTGCTTATGTGTCAGACTATATCAATAGCAAAAGGATATTGCTTAATGAATTTGCTTCAAAATAACATTCCAATGAAATTTTGTGTGCTTAAGAATTCTCACTTCAATTGAACTCTATTGTGCTATATTGCCAGCTTACGGTTAGGCAAATGAGCCACATCATGTAAGAATTGTATATTGTGATTATTATTAAAAATAATTATTTATAGAATATTTGCTTTTTTATTATATTGCTGATGCTTCGTTAAAGTAATAAGACTCTAAAATTACAGAAGGGCATGCATTACAATTTTAACATAGTTAAGTTTTATTCTTTATTAGAAACCCATTTACAATGTCCTTGATTTTATAGATCCCTCTATAATTTCTGACTGTGTAAGTGCCACCAAACCCCTTATTTCTTATTCACAGCTGAATATCTTCATATTTTCAAGGACATTCGTTTCGGCCAAACTGTAACCTGTGTCACACGCGTGTATTTCTCCATCACACTCCGCTGATTGAATTTCCGATCCTCTGCACGCATTGAAAGAGGCTGTGAAATATTCATACATGTGAACATGTTCAATTAGTCCCCTGAGATAGACGAAGCTCCTCACGCGCTGCAGTTTGCTCTCTTGCTGCAGTGTTTGAAGTCTGAACATGTAGATTTTCTGTCAGTGTTCCTCTGAAGTGTGAGCAGCTTCAGCCGAGAGTAGGCAGATGCCCCGCTGTGTTTGTCTCATAGTTTGTGTACCATATGGTACACGCCACCATTCTGTGTGCATAATTAGAGGGCGGCTTTCTTAAATCTTTTTATTGGAACATTATCTGAAAACATTCAGTTTATTGTACATCCCTTTGTTTGTTTACTCAGATTATAATCATGAATTATAGTCATTAAGTTTTTTTTTTTTTTTTTTTTTTTTTTTTTAATGCATTCATAGAAATTTAACCTAAAATAATGAATCTAAACTATGGATATTGGATATCCCAAAACTGTGGTAAATTTTCACAAATGCTGGAACCACTGAAGATAATCGCTGCTTTAATGTTGGTTTCTCTCTATTTCTATTAGATATGCTGGCGGTTGGAGATCCCAACCAGCAAACCATACTGGCCATCTCTGTGGCAGGCGGTGCAGTGCTTCTGGTCTTGCTAGTGGCCTGTTTTGTTGTGAGTGGACGGTAAGAGTAATTTACTATTCATCTCTAAGCTCTTTCATCTTATAGATTCAGACCGTACCTTATTCTTTAAACATATCCCGACCCCAAGCATGCAGCCTTCTGTATGATGAAAAAGCAGTTAATTGCCAACTTCTACACTGACAGACTTTGATGAATCGGTGGTAATCTGGGTTGTTTAACCGTCAACAAATCCATACGAAGGATAAAGAAACCATGTTTCATTTAATCAGCGAAGAAGCGTAAATATAGATGGACAGAATTGAGCAAATGAGATGTTGTTGTGCATCTGTCAATGTGCGTATGCCTTTGTATGTGTGCATGTGTGCATTTACACAAAATCAAAAGGACACAAAATTGTTTAGCCCTCTGATTGCATAGTGTGATCTGTAGAGATGAAAGCGAACACTTGAGAGAACAATTGAAGAGACAGACATAAGGGAGAAAAGCAAGAGTAGACGCGCTGTACGGCTGAGAATGAGGGAGCTAATGAAATGGAAATGAAAGGAAAGGGGGATCCGAGGAGACGAGGAACAGAAAGCAGAAAATAAACCGCTCTCAATAACATGAAATGGCCAGAATGAGTCATGAGCTGATCTTTGTGTAGGTCTGTGCCCTTTTGGTCTTCCTTAGGTTGTTATATTCAAAGTTGAGTTTCAGTAAATTGTAATTTTATTATAAATAAATATATAAAAATATAATTATAAATATAAATTTATATCTAAAAAATATAAATTATTTATATAATATAATTTTACTATATGTGTGCATACATATACATATACATACACACATATATATATATATATATATATATATATATATATATATATACGTGTGTGTGTGTGTGTGTACATTTCTCATATAAAAAAATCAAATAAAACAGTGTGACAAAGGCAATGTGCAGCTACCCAATTTAATTTCTCCTAGCAATATTGCAGAAAGACTGGCATCGTTACAGCTTTTTATTTTAGTATTGACCGGCACTCGCATTCCTATTTCAAAGGCTGATTTACTAGGGATTTTTCGACTGTTGGATGCTATATGATCCAGTATGTTGTAACACAGAATGAGATTTCCGTCTGCTTTGCAATTTGTAACCCATAATGCACTGTGACAGAAAGGTCCCGTAGGATGTGTTATGTCGGCCAAGTTTACGCCTGCAAGCCAATACCTTGGTGCTGCCACCTCTTATTCATGGTTTCCACCACCCCCATCCCAATGCATGTGTGACTGCTTGTGGGAAGACCCTCATGGAAGCAATAAAAACAGTTTTGATGCTGATTTCGAATGACGGGTTTCTAGTGTGGTGTGGAGGCCAATGAATCGTAATGGTGAGTGAAGCTAAACTCTGTAATTGCATTCAGTCCCTTGGCATTGGATTATACTGAGCTATATATACTGGACTTAACAAGGTATTCAGTTCACAGTGCCCTCGGTTCTTTTACTGCTTTCAGAACCTCAGCTGAGCTTTGAGAAAGCGAGGCCTTTCCATTATTGACAGTTTGAGGTCATTGATCTCTGATTCTCTCGCTGAGTTGAAAACATACATTCGGTTTTTTGCAAAGTTTAACTCAAGTGGGAATCATAAGCAAGATGTTAGGGTTTCGATTGCTTAACTTGAGCAAGGTCATGGGAGAGCTGAAAAGATTTTTTTTTTTTGGAAGGAATTTATACAGCAGAATTTAAGATTTGTGACCAGTCAGGGTTTCTTGGAAAACGTGATTTGTGATATGAATTGCCAGCAAATGAGATGTTGTTGTGCATCTGTCAGTGTGCGTATGCCTTTGTATGTGTGCATTTACACAAAATCAAAAGGACACAAAATTGGAAAACGTGATTGTGGTATGAATTCCTAAAAGTTCTCAAAAGAAATAAAATTTCTGTTCTGCATTTCCATTTATGACTTTTTTTCTGCATAATTCGCTAGAATTTTTCTTTGTGCATGCTTTTTTTCATATGCTTTTTCCAAATGTAATCATTTATGTCTAGTAATCACGAAGAACTGGAACAAATCATGGAAATGCATTGGTCAAGAGCGATGGGAACCCTGGCCCATGTGTTTGTCTTCTGTTTGCACACCAAAGTTGAGGGTGGTCAGTGAAATATGAAGAGTTCAGGCATGTTTAGTGTGTTCAACTTTGTTTTTGCACTGATTTGGGCTCCCAGTGATTTGGAGTTGGCCAGCATTCTGGTACTTGATGAGGGAAAAAATGTTTTGATTGGCTGGTGATGATGCTGGCAGATGGTCTTCGTTTGTCTTTCACTTCCCCCCTATTTTCTGCTTATATCCAGAACAGCAATTAAAAATGAAGGACACACTTTAAAGACTTTAAAGATCTTTGTGATTGTGTCTGTGGAACATTTCAGAACAATGACAGATGCCGCAGTATGTCTAGCAGGTGCCTACTAACCAAAGATGCGTACATTATCAAGTCTGAGGAGCATTGTTTGCCAGCCATGAAAACGAGTTGAAGAATTCAAGCTTCTGATATTAAAACAATTCCCTTTACCTCCAGTTGGACAGCCTCCAAACCATTTGCTAATGCTCACGTTGGATAGAGTTATTGCAGTTTAATGATGAAATCTAGAAGCCACATGGCTGATTTCTGCGGGAGTGATGAATGAATTGTCGGTTAATATTCCATTATTGGGGTTATTGCATTTCTGATTAGTGGTTATGTGTTTGTGTAATGCGAGGAACCTTTTCTGCTTTTTCCCCCCTGCCTGTCTTACTCAATCACATCAAGGTTTGGCAGATTTCAAGTGTGCAAAATCATGCAAGAAGGGAAAAAAATTATACATTGCGTAATAAAATAAGTACACGCCATATAACAGCTGCTCTCTGATGGTTGAATATTCTATGAGACTCTTCGAAAATGAGTAAATGATTCAATTCTATCAAATTGTTCAAACACAAAATTATCCAGTTACACTCCAAACATCATTTAAACAAAAAACGGTGCACCAGTTGCTGTTTATGCTGGCTTTTACTTGAGAGCAGCACATAAACAATCAATGAGTTAAAAAAAAAAAAA
>JAFVLL020017302.1:0-35666 GCA_021397915.2 Tor tambroides
ACTTTTTATGATTTCACAAACTTCATTTGCACGGGGCCACGGAGCCAGCTATGTACCCCATCGACGGGATAGGCCCACCAAGCCATTTTACGATGCCACTCGCAGTTCTGAATGTATATGACTCAAAAACATAAAACATCAGTAGCTGTTTGCTCATTACACTTTGCTTGTGCTAATGAAGGCCATCTGTTGTTGGATTCCTGCTTAATTGACGATCTGAAGTGTGACGTGGCGAATCTCATCGCTCAAGTGCTAATGTGAGCCTCGGGGCTGAGAAGTTCATTATATTGCCTTGTTACTTCTGGAATTTGCTTGTTCCATAGGCTTTGTTAACACAGATCAACAGCATTCCTGCATGGCAGAGTAATTGAGCATGTGGGCTGATGTTTGTCTGAGCATTCGCAGGCCATTTTAATAGCCAAATTCTTCCTCACATTGGCAGAGGGAACCATTTTGATAGCCGCAGATCAAGTGTTTTCTGAAGGCCATGAGGAAAAAAACCCTTTCAACACCCCATTTACATGAGAGGGTTTACAGAATGATCGGTTACAACACACAACAGCAATAAGAGCACAAAATCCAGTGAATGGGTATAAACTTTTCTTACAAGCTTGAAAAAGCTTGTTTTTGTTATGACACCACACCCTATAATTATTATTATTATTATACGCAGTCACCATTGTGCCATTCTTGATTGGACTGTACAGTATATGAGATTAAACAAAAAGCCTATGAATATGGCGTTCAATGTTAAATTTCTTATTGGAACAGGATAAGACCAGGAGGTCAAGGTTTGCCTGGTTAGCATGGGCATCCATCTGTTGAAGCTACACCATTATGTGAGCAAACAAGGCATGTTTCTTCACTGACTGTTATTCAGAAATGATATTTTGAGTCAACATACCATACACTACAATTCAAAAGTTAGAGGTCAGTACAATTTTTTAAAGAAATTAATACTTTTAGCCAACAACTGTACATTCAGTTGATAAAAAGTGACAGTAAAGACTTACATTGTTACAATGAATGCAAATAATCACTATTCTTTTGAACTCCTGAAAAAAAAGTATCACTGGTTCCACAAAAATATTAAGCAGCCCAACCATTTTCAACTGTGATAAGAAATGTTTCTTGAGCAGCAAATCAGCATGTGAGAATGATTTGTGAAGGATCATGTGATACTGAAGACTGAAGTAATTGTTGCTGAAAATTCAGCTTTGCCATCACAGGAATAAAGTACATTTTAAAACTGATGTCTGTGCAACACCAATAAATTGAATACCAAATAAAACACTAATAAAATAAAAATAAATGACTGTGTGAATGACTTTAATATTTGTGTGTGCTGTTACCTCTCAATCGAATGCAACACCACAAACCATAACACTTGTTTGTGCTGTGGAACTCAGTCTCTGGTTTATTCACTGCACGTGTTGAGCTTGGCTTGGATATCTGAGAGTTACTTAGTCACATCCTTTGGAAATATCAGGGATAGAGGATTGTAAACATTGTTTATGGAAGAACTTTCCACAGAGACTGAATTCTCATTGCTGCAAATGAGAAAGAAGCCAATAACAACATGCATTTTATACAGAAGGACCAAAGTTTGTTTGTTTGTTTATAATATAGTGCCATGCCAGCTACCATGGCTATATTCATGGCAAGAAACAAGTAATAAATAAATAAATTAATTAATTAATTAAACAAATTAAATCAAGGCAAACATGTGACGGTTTCTTTACTTTTCAGTAAATTCTTATGAAAAAGTTGTTGTTGAAGTGAGACCAGCTTTATTTTAAATAATAAAAAAAACTTTTAAGATTATATAAATTGCATCAAATTTGTATCATTAATAAAAAAAAATACATAAAAGATTTTTTTAAAAATATAGTATATATAATATATATATATATATATATATACACACATACACACACACACACACACACACACAATCAAACCAAAACATAATTCAGACAACAGATATCATTTTTGATATTTTTTACTAGTGGGTGCAGGACACTATAGTTCATTTATGTAAGTGAGGATAGCAAAATAAAGTAAACTATGACATATTATACCCAAAAATTCTTCAAACAGTGGACTACCAGTAAAACTGATAAAAATTTTTGACCTGACCATGTTTTGTTACATAACTTTCTATCAAAGTTATCTGACATTATCAAGATGAATTTGTTCTCACACAGTTTAACTCGAGTTCTTGTCATATTTTATTACCATCTTCTAAATTACAGCGAATAAACTGTGATTATGTGAGAAATGTTGAAGGTGTCTGAATAAATTTTGGTTTGACTATATATATATAGTACATTTTAGCTATATATTCATTTTAATACTTGGTCATGTCTACGATATCTTCAAGTGCCCTGTTACAATATTATTTTCTAACATTATGACAGGACACCTACTGCCTTAATCTGGTTTTATTCCAGAAGTGCCCATTACTGTTTTCTGATGTTATTTTTGCCACTCCTTCACGTTACCCTTTCTTAAAATGCTCATTAGCGCTGGGAGCGGTTATTCTGGTGTCGGGGGTCCTGATAATGATAACTGGTTCGCCTGGCGTCAGGCTGGTAAATGGCAGTGTCTCCCCTTTAAGAGCCAGCAATCTGATAGGCTATCAGCAGACAGGCAGTCCTGGGGAGACAGGGCGTCCGGCTCAAAATGACCTCCCAAAATAGAGCATTATGCTGGGCCTCGCCATCCCCTTCGTCAGAGAGGGGCCTGCAAAGGGGCAGACACAGGAAGAGTATGTCATCAGGCCAATTTCTGTTAATGGGAGGCAGGAGAGGTGCTGGACATAACCAACAAGAGGTCAAGATTAACAGAGGTCGGCTCTGATAAAGGACACTTGCGTGCCCAGTTGTGTCCTGTCTCCTGTCTTGTTCTCATGCTCCACACGCTACTTCTCAAAGACCATCTTTGTGATGGAGGAAGCTGAGGTGACATTTGTGCTATGGGAACCAGAACAACCATTTCAAACCCTAGTGATCTCAATAGGCAGCATTTTAAGGCATCACGCACACTCAAAACCTCAAAGCCTTCAAACTATGCAGTCTTCGATACACAAAAAGATTACTGTTATACATTTTACAAGAGAATATACCGCAGCATTTGTTTTTGTTTTTTAATTTCCTGTTTAATTTAATGTGTTACTTGCCATTCCTTTGTAATTGTTTGTGAAATTTACTAGAAATTTCTGAAAATCTACACCAGATTATTTAGGTATACTTTTAGGTATACATTTTTACATTTTATTTAGGTATACAATTCAGCACTGCATAAAAAGTGTGTGTATGTACATATATATACATGGATAATAATTGGAAATGTTTTTGACAGCAAATCAGCGTATTAGAACGATTTCTGAAGGATCATGTGACACTGAAGACTGGAGTAATGATGCTGAAAATTCAGCTTTGCCATCACAAGAAAAAAAAATTAAAAAATGAAAATATATTGAAACCGAAAACTTTAAATTGTAATAATATTTCACAATATTACTATTTTTACATGACTGTTTTTGATCAAATAAACGCAGCCTTGGTGAGCATAAGAGACTTTTTTCAAAACGTCAAAAAATCTTACTGATCCCAAACTTTTGTGTATATACAGTCAGGTCCATAAATATTGGGACGTTGACACAATTCTAACATTTTTGGCTCTATACACCACCACAATGGATTTCAAATGAAACGAACAAGATGTGCTTTAACTGCAGACTGTCAGCTTTAATTTGAGGGTATTTACATCCAAATCAGGTGAACGGTGTAGGAATTACAACAGTTTGCATATGTGCCTCCCACTTGTTAAGGGACCAGAAGTAATGGGACAATTGGCTTCTCAGCTGTCCCATGGCCAGGTGTGTGTTATTCCCTCATTATCCCAATTACAATGAGCAGATAAAAGGTCCAGAGTTCATTTCAAGTGTGCTATTTGCATTTGGAATCTGTTGCTGTCAACTGTCAAGATGAGATCAAAGAGCTGTCACTATCAGTGAAGCAAGCCATCATTAGGCTGAAAACAAAACAAAAACCCATCAGAGATAGCAAAACATTAGGCGTGGCCAAACAACTGTTTGGAACATTCTCAAAAAGAAGGAACGCAACGACCGGTGAGCTCAGCAACATAAAGACCCGGAAGACCCACGGAAAACAACTGTGGTGGATGACCGAACAATTCTTTTCCTGGTGAAGAAAACACCCTTCACAAACAGTTGGCAAGATCAAGAACACTCTCCAGGAGGTAGGTGTATGTGTGTCAAAGTCAACAATCAAGAGAAGACTTCACCAGAGTGAATACAGAGGGTTCACCACAAGATGTAAACCATTTGGTGAGCTTCAAAAACAGGAAGGCCAGATTAGAGTTCGCCAAACGACATCTAAAAAAAGCCTTCACAGTTCTGGAACAACATCCTATGGACAGATGAGACCAAGATCAACTTGTACCAGAGTGATGGAAGAGAAGAGTATGGAGAAGGAAAGGAACTGCTCATGATCCAAGCATACCACCTCATCAGTGAAGCATGGTGGTGGTAGTGTCATGAAGTGGGCATGTATGGCTGCCAGTGGAACTGGTTCTCTTGTATTTATTGATGATGTGACTGCTGACAAAGCAGCAGGATGAATTCTGAAGTGTTTCTGGGCAATATTATCTGCTCATATGCAGCCAAATGCTTAAGAACTCACTGGACGGCGCTTCACAGTGCAGATGGACAATGACCCAAAGCATACTGCAAAAGCAACCAAAGAGTTTTTGAAGGGAAAGAAGTGGACTGTTATACAATGGCCAAGTCAATCACCTGACCTGAATCCGATTGAGCATGCATTTCACTTGCTGGAAGACAAAACTGAAGGGAAAGGAAATGCCCCAAGAACAAGCAGGAACTGAAGATGGTTGCAGTAGAGGCCTGGCAGAGCATCACCAGGATGAAACCCAGCCGCTCTGGTGATGTCTATGCGTTCCAGACTTCAGGCTGTAATTGACTGCAAAGGATTTGCAACCAAGTATTAAAAAGTGAAAGTTTGATTTATGATTATTATTCTGTCCCATTACTTTTGGTCCCTTAACAAGTGGGAGGCACATATGCAAACTGTTGTAATTCCTACACCGTTCACCTGATTTGGATGTAAATACCCTCAAATTAAAGCTGACAGTCTGCAGTTAAAGCACATCTTGTTCGTTTCATTTGAAATCCATTGTGGTAGTGTATAGAGCCAAAAATGTTAGAATTGTGTCGATGTCCCAATATTTATGGACCTGACTGTATTTCTATACTCAAACAGAAATGTTGCATACTGACTTCTTCATAAGACCTACTGATTTGGGGGAAAAATACTGGCAATAAATATTTGACCAGCTTGCTGCTTGTGAGTCCATGCAGAGCATGTTGGAAAGCAGACCCTCTGTTTGAGCAGCAACTATATCAAATGGAACATGCTGTTTTCATTACGTAGCTCGCACTGTCTCTCTCCACCCAGGGAAGCTGGGTGATTTAAGCCCTGCTGGTGCTGCTGAGGTCATCCTTGTGACCCTCTCTCTCCACTCTTGATTTATTCTGGCGTGGTGGGCACACTTTCCACCGTGACCCCCAGCCTTGCCCTGGCCTGATCCTCCCAGAAGAGCCACTTGTTTGGAGGTGCACAGAACATAGGCAGTAATGACGGCGCTATGCCTCTATTTCCTGTCTGGTGAAATAAATCAGAAGGGAAAAGGGTGCAAAAAAAGGGAGACAGAGAAACAGCACAGAAAGGAATTTAAATCAAGTATAAGGTAGGGATGAGTAAGGATGGCAGTTTAACTAGATTTTTTTTTTAAATCTAGTCAAAAACTGCTAAACCTAAAAAAAACAAACACCTCAGGAATGCTGCATTCTCCATAAAAATTACTGTTAATATTAATATTACATTTTTATTTTTTTCTTATTAATATTACTTGTTTATATTTTAATTATAGTGTATTCTCTTTTATCTTTTACTTTTTATATTATTTTATGACATTTGTAGATTTCTGTACACAGGTTTTATAAAGGTAAATTTAAGACTTTTTAAGACCAGCTAAAGAAAATTGAAGAAAATCTCTAAATGTAATCGTCTTGTATTAGCAATGCTTCAAAGTTCTCTGCCCCAAACCACTAGAATATAAAATAAAATACGTTTTCATACCTTATTGACAGAAGTTTGCTCTTGCTTCAATCATAAACTCATTTAATTTTGTTCAGTTTCTCAGAAATTTCTTTTTTTTCTGACTTTCATGACTTTCTGCTCCGATTTAAGATTTTTAAAGCCTTAATTTGTGGAAGGGAAAATTAAGACTTTTTAAGACCCGCAAAAACCCTGTGTAAAACATGTTGGAAATAAATAAAATTGCAAATAAATCAGCCTCATTATACACAGGGCTCCCTTAGTACCAATCATTCAGATGACCCACAGACTAGCTGATTATGAAAATATGTAGATTTGCACAGTCCTAGCATAGGGCAACGAGCCTGGTTTGGGAGTGCTGGGAAAAAGAGGGAATGTAAGGCTGGCATGGAGCACTGGTAATGTTTTCTAACCTGAAAAGGACACCACAGCCTTACAGAAAACTGTTGGCAGGCACTCACACTATATTTGCAGAGCTCCAGAGCTGATTAAGCCAGGCCTCTGAGAACATTTCAAAAACTTGCTGTATCCAAACCAAAAATAAGTTATCTATTTACCACTTATTCCCCTTAAGCTAAATGTATCCTCTTACTGAAGTTTACACCAAACATAAACAGGTTTTTCAAGTGACTGATTAAACTGAAAACTTGACAATTCACTGACACAATATATGCCGAGACAAACTGACAAAAAGGCATATGCACACTTAAGTCAAGACAATGGAGTAGTGGTTTTTAACCAGGAGGCCCGGGCCCACTAGGGGGCCTCATCAAACTTATAAAATGAATACATTATTAATATATTAATTAAATGAAAATGCTAAAAAAATAAACACATAAAATCAAGATCTGACCACACAGATCTGGTATACAGAACATAACTTCTCGAATCACAAAAAATGAATTGTGGTTCATTTATTTTATATCAACCACAAAATGAGGGGCTTAGAGTCAAAAAAGTTTGAGAACCACTGGACTAGAGGTTCACCGAAGCAACACTGAGCAGACAAACCACATAGAAAAACACCACAGCTTTGAATAAAGGTGGCCAAAGTGCATTAGATCAGCCCTCCTCCACACATCACAGCCGATATACCAATAGGCTTCTGGCGCAGAAGAGATTAATCTCCATATGTCCACTCTCCTGGGTTCCCCTGACATGGAAGCCATATTAAAATCAATTGGTTTGTCTCTTGTCTTTATGGTCTGGGGAAGCCAGTGAAAAATGAATCTCTTTAAGAGGTGATAAAGTAACAGCTTGGCACCAGGGGCCGTGGATCGTAGCAGCTTAAAGTGACAGTTCACCTATGTCTTTCCAAACCTGTATAACATACTTTGTTCTGCAGAACCTAAAGAAGATATTTTGAAAAGATTTTGACTTTCACTGAATGGACAAAAACAAGTAACTAAGGCTGTGCTATTTGGAGGGCAAAAAAATCTAATCAATGTTTTTTCCTGCTAAAAATTGTGAAATTGTGATTTAAAAAGCAAGTGTTTATAGATATCTATACAGCCATTCAAAAGTTTGGGATCAGTACGATATTTAATGTTTTTAATGGAGTCTTTTATGCTCATCAAGGCTGTATTTATTTGATCAAAAAAAAAATATTAGAAATTAGTAATTTCTAATATTGGTTTCCTATTTTAATATACTAGAAAAAATATAATTTATTTCTGTGACGGATTGCTGAATTTTCATAAGCCATTACTCCAGTCTTCAGTGTCACATGATCCTTCAGAAATCATTCTAATATGCTGATTTATTAGCCGTTTTGAAACTGTTGTGCTGCTTATATTTTTTTGGAAACTGTGATACTTTTTTCTTTGATTCTCTGATGAATAAAAAGTTAAAAATAACAGCATTTATTCAAAATAGAAATCCTTTCTAACAATATAAGTATTTACTATAACTTTTTATCAATTTAACACATCCTTGCTGAATAAAAGTATTAATTTCTTTAAAAAAAGAAAGAAAAAAAATGTACTGACACCAAACTTTTGAATAGTAATGTATATAGTAAAACAACATTTCTATTTTGTATAAACACTGTTCTTTTTAACATTTATTTATCAAAGAATCCTGAAAAAAAGCATCACAGGTCCCAAAAAAATTTAAGCAGTACATCTGTTTCTGTCACAGATCGGCCAGGCTCTCCTCTCCGCCAATCACAACGCTCCGCATCACCTGAGTTCTGATCACGCTCACCTGCACCCCATCACCACAGCAATCAAGATCTGTATTTAAGCACACTCCACATTCCCCTCAGTGTCCGATCTCGCTAACACGAAGTGGACTTCTCTCCAGAGACCTTATTGATGAGTATATTCCTTATGATACTTACCCTCTGCTACTTACCTCCTGTATCTGCTCCTTGTGTTCTCCTCTCCCGCCAGATTGTCTGTCTTCGTGGTCAGTGTGCTCCTGAAGTCTCCCCCGTCTTGTCTAAGCTCCGTATCTGTGGACAAAGAGAACAGACTCAGTTTATCATTAACCTCACAACCGGATATACCTCAGAAGTCATCTACTCACCTCAAGACATCTCCGCACTGCTTCTATTAACTCTCCTGTTCAATAAACAACATCTGAGTTTTACTTACCTTCTGTGTCCGGGTACTTATGTTACAGAAGATCGGACCGAACACCGTTGAACAGGATGAGCGCTGCAGACCCATTTCAAGAGCTGGTAGATAACCTGAAGAGGATATTACTCCATTCACCTCCTTCACCGGTTTCCTCGGCTCCTGCACCACCACCCACCAGCACACCGACCAGCACTTCTTCACCGATCGTTTTCGCCAGTCCCATGGCCCGACCAGCGCCCTATACTGGTCAATTCATTTGCGCCCTATACTGGTCAAGTCAATTCATCAGTATGCTCTCAAGTTTCGAACCTTAGCAGCTGCGAGCGGCTGGAATGAGCCATCCCTCATCACGGCTTTTCGTCAAGGGCTAGAACCCAGCCTTCGTCTTCACTTAGCCGCTTATGATGACACTTATGGACTCGAAAAATTCATTCAACTAGCCATCCGCTGTGCCAACCGCATCCAGTCTTGCTCAACGGACACCGCAGTAGCCATTGTCACTCCTCCTAGCCGCCAACCAGAGTCCAGTGACCCTCCAGAACCCATGCAAACTGACTCCAGCCGTTTAACACCTACAGAGAGGAGGAGACGATTATCAAGAGGCTTATGTTTATACTGTGGGGCCGGTGGGCACATGATCCTGGAGTGCCCCCTTCGTCCTCCTCGAACTCTGGTGAGTACGATTCACCCTTCTATCACAAAAATGAATCCTTTGTCCACCCATGCCCAGCTTACTGCCGGCGAATTTGTGGTTACAGTTACCGTCCTCCTTGACTCCGGCTCAGCGGGCAACTTCATCTCCGGAAGTCTCTGTCAGCAGCTCCGCCTCAAGACCTCGACTACGGAGACCGCTTACGAAGTACAATCAATAACTGGCAAACCCCTCACTCGACGTCACGTCAGACACAGTGTTGGACCCTTACCGCTTCAGATTGGGCAGTTACATCAAGAGGAACTTCAATTATTGGTTCTGGAGGGTTCCACTGTGGACATCATCCTAGGCCGTCCATGGCTGGTGCAGCATAATCCCAACATTTCCTGGCGGACAGGAGAAATTCTAAAGTGGGGTGAGAATTGTTTCCCTCATTGCTTCCCTCAATTACCACGACCTCTTCACTCAGTTCCTGTTTACCCAACCAGTTCATATCCGCTGGTTGAGAGTCTGGTAGAAGCAATCCTGATGTCCATCCTGTTACACCCCCTTTAGAGACATCTTCTGTCCCAAAAGAGCTGCCCAGCTACCACCACATCGGCCATGGGACTGTGCGATCGATCTCATTCCGGGTGAGCCAGTACCTCGGGGAAGGATTTACCCCTTGTCACTCCCAGAGCAAAAGGCCATGGAGGAGTATATTGAGGAGGCGTTAAAGCAAGGCTACATTGTACCATCAACCTCCCCTGCTGCTTCTAGTTTCTTCTTCGTGGCCAAAAAGGATGGAGGACTTCGACCCTGTATTGACTACCGTAAACTCAACGAAATCACCGTAAAATACAGGTACCCTCTTCCCCTTGTCCCTGCAGCCCTGGAACAACTGCGCGGTGCCACCATATTCACCAAGCTGGACCTCCGCAGCGCTTACAACCTCATTCGCATACGAGAAGGGGACGAGTGGAAGACGGCATTCGTGACTCCCACTGGCCACTACGAATACCGGGTCATGCCCTATGGACTAGTCAACGCCCCTTCAGTCTTTCAGGGATTTATGCATGAGGTGCTCCGGGAATTCCTCCACAGATTCGTTATTGTCTACATCGACGACATACTCATCTATTCCCGGAGCCAGGCCGAACATCGCCAACACGTTGCGGAGGTCCTTCAACGTCTCCGGGAGTTCCAGTTATACCTCAAGGCCGAGAAATGTACCTTCCACCAATCCACAGTCCATTTCCTAGGGTATATCATAAATAGTGGTGGCATCCGCATGGACAAGGGGAAGGTAGAGGCAATCACTTCCTGGCCCCTTCCTTCAAGTATTAAAGAACTCCAAAGATTCCTAGGTTTCTCCAATTTCTATCGCAGATTTATCTCCAACTACAGCACACTCACCAGCCCTCTCACCGACCTGTTAAAGGGAAAGGCCAAGACCTTATCATGGACTCCTGAGGCCCAGGAAACGTTCGAGAAGCTCAAACAGGCATTTACCAGCGCACCACTCCTCGTACACCCTGATCCCAGGCTTCCCTTCGTCGTGGAAGTGGATGCCTCCACAACAGGTGTCGGAGCGGTCCTATCTCAGCAGCAGGGGACGCCTCCCAAACTCCATCCATGCGCCTATTTCTCTAAAAAACTCAGCCCGGCGGAGAGAAACTATGACATCGGCAATCGAGAACTCCTAGCCATCAAGCTGGCCTTAGAGGAATGGAGGCACTGGTTGGAGGGGGCAACTCACCCCTTTCTGGTATTAACGGACCACAAAAACCTACAGTACCTCCGTGAGGCTAGACGACTAAACCCTCGTCAGGCCAGGTGGGCCTTGTTCTTTACACGTTTCCAATTTAAGATTTCCTATCGTCCAGGCCCCAGAAATGTAAAGGCGGACGCCTTATCCCGAATTCATACCCCGGAAGAAGCTCCGGATGAACCAGAAAGGATACTGCCATCTGAGATCATTACCAGTCCTATCCAGTGGACCTCTCCACCAGTCGCCTCTAACACTCCGCCAGCTAATCCGCCGGGCTGTCCACCTGATCACCAATACGTACCCAGAACTCAACGCACTCCTCTCATCCATTCCACTCACACCTCCCTTGGTACTGGCCACCCAGGGGCCAACGCCACTCTCTCGCTGCTACGAGACCGCTTCTGGTGGCCCAATATGGCCAGGGATGTGAGAAGGTTCGTGCAAGGCTGCCCAGACTGCGCCATCTCTAAGAGTCCCCGCCATCTACCCACTGGTAAACTCTGCCCATTACCCATACCAAACCGTCCCTGGTCACACCTAGGGGTAGACTTCATTACTGACCTACCTGTCTCAGATGGTAATACCTGCATTCTCGTCATAATTGATCGATTCTCTAAGTTTTGTCGCCTTATACCTCTCGCAGGTCTACCCACGGCTCTTCAGACGGCGGAACTTCTGTTTAATCAAGTCTTCCGGAATTATGGTATCCCTGAAGATATTGTGTCGGACCGAGGACCCCAGTTTATCTCCAGAGTTTGGAAGGCGTTCTTCTCACTCCTAGGTGTGACCGTGAGCCTCTCCTCAGGATATCATCCGCAGTCAAATGGGCAGACCGAGCGTAAGATCCAGGATGTGGGACGTTTCCTGAGAACCTTCTGCCATGACCGCCAGAACTCTTGGAACCAGTTCCTAGGCTGGGCCGAGTACGCCCAGAACTCCCTTCGCCAAAGCTCTACTGGACTCACTCCCTTCCAGTGCGTACTCGGTTTCCAGCCTCCCCTGTTTCCCTGGTCAGGGGAACCATCCGATGTCCCTGCAGTAGATTACTGGTTCCGAGAGAGCGAGAGAGTCTGGGACGCAGCACACCATCAGCTGCAGCAGGCAGTGCGCAGACAACGCATCACTGCAGATGTTCGACGGCTAGCCAACCCCACTTACCATCCAGGGCAAAAGGTATGGCTGTCGACACGGGACATCAGGCTGCGCCTGCCTTGCCGGAAACTTAGTCCCAGATTCGTTGGCCCCTTCACCATCCTGGAACAGATCAACCCTGTCACGTATAAACTTCAATTACCTCCACAGTACAAGATTCACCCTACCTTTCACGTCTCACTACTCAAACCATTCTCTCCTTCTGTTTCCCCAGGGCCTGGCCAGACAGAGGAACCCCCTCTCCCTCTCATCCTCGATGAAGGTGTCGTCTACCGGGTAAAGGAGATCTTGGAATCCCGGCGCCGTGGTGGTAAACTAGAATACCTGGTGGATTGGGAAGGATACGGCCCTGAAGAGCGCTCGTGGGTTCCCAGAGGTAACATACTGGATCCAACGCTCCTGGAGGAGTTCCACGCAGCTCACCCCGATCGGCCAGCTCCCCGAGGCCGAGGCAGACCACCACGACGCCGGGGTCGGCCCTCAGGAGCGGGCCGTGGAGAGGGGGGTACTGTCACAGATCGGCCAGGCTCTCCTCTCCGCCAATCACAACGCTCCGCATCACCCGAGTTCTGATCACGCTCACCTGCACCCCATTACCACTGCAATCAAGATCAGTATTTAAGCACACTCCACATTCCCCTCAGTGTCCGATCTCGCTAACACGAAGTGGACTTCTCTCCAGAGACCTTCTCGTTGAGTATATTCCTTATGATACTTACCCTCTGCTACTTACCTCCTGTATCTGCTCCTTGTGTTCTCCTCTCCCGCCAGATTGTCTGTCTTTGTGGTCAGTGTGCTCTAGTCTCCCCCATCTTGTCTAAGCTCCATATCTGTGGACAAAGAACAGACTCAGTTTATCATTAACCTCACAACCGGATATACCTCAGAAGTCATCTACTCACCTCAAGACATCTCCGCACTGCTTCTATTAACTCTCCTGTTCAATAAACAACATCTGAGTTTTACTTACCTTCTGTGTCCGGGTACTTATGTTACAGTTTCCAACACCATCAGCATATCAGAATGATTTCTGAAGGATCATGTGACACTGAAGACGGAAGTAATGATGCTGAAAATTCAGCTTTGCTTCGAAGGAATAAATTATATTTTAAAGTATATTAAAATAGAAAACTTATTTTAAATTGCAATTATATATCACAAAATGACTTTTTTTTTTTTTCTGCATTTTTGATCAAACAGATACAGGCTTGAGGAGCATAAGAAACTTCTTTAAAAAACATTAAAAATCTTACTGATCCCATATATTATAATCACAACATTTTTGGCTAAATTATGCAGCCCTACAAACAAACATTATGAACCTGGTGCTCTTTAAAAAACACAATTTAGCTAAAAATGTTGTGATTATAATATCAATGTTACTACTAACAATAATAATAATGTGTTTTATTTTGGCAGAAAACCCCAGAGCCCTAAAACTTCCCTTTTGTTGCCAATAGCCAGTTTAAAAGTGCTTCTCATTAAAAGTTTGTGAAGATGGCTGGCAAATGTTGCTACAACCAATGGCTGTTACAAGCAACCAAAATGTGCAGCTCTTACAGAGAGTTTGTGTAGAGTGCTACTTACTGCAAACTGAGATGCTCTGAGATGCTGAAAACACCAGATCATGAGCTGCTCACATGTAAATGAACACAGTGCCATGTATCACTCTGAAACACACAGTACATATTTAATTAAATTGCAGCCTTTGTGATTTGGTAACTTAAACTTAACTATATCGTGATTTCATTTTATTTGGATTAATCATGCATCCCTAGATCAAACCTACAAAATATCTGTGTTTTGAAAAAGAAAAAGTCGTACAGATTTGAAACAACATGAGGGTGAGTAAACGATGACAGAACTTTTATTTTTGGCTGAATTATCCCTTTAATAGGCCTCGTCTGTGAGTCTTTGTACTTTAATACCAACACAAACACTTTCAGCCTTACTCAGCCTCAAGTTCACCACACCAAAAGAATGCACGACAAGAGAACAAATACACAAGAAATGCTTGTTGACAAGGCTTCTTCAAAGATTCCAAACAGCACCTTTTTTCCCCACAGCGGGCCGCCTCTCTGGTACCGTCGGGTGCTCTGTGAGGAGTCACAGTCATCAGGGCTCCTGAAGGACTAAAGAGTTCTAATTCTGATTTACTTGATCTGGTATCTCAGAGGAAGCCGCAGAGTGCCTGCCAGTCTGGCTCCCCTCATGACCTCAGTGCACAGGCCTGATCACAATGGGCGGCCCAAAGTAGCCCCACAGCCTCATGGGTAACTCACAGTCAGTGGCAGGGGAGGATATCCTTGTGGAGTTTATGTATTCAGAAAGGCCATCTAAGACAGACAATGTAATGATATAATTAGGGACGGCTTCTCTGAAGTCTTCCACTATCAATGGCTAGCTTTATTTACAGGCTGCATGCAATAATGACTGATACTGCTAATCAGTGTCATTTTAGTATCACTGAGATACTATTACAGTTTTTTAAATATTTTGAATTAGTTTTTATTTTCGTATTTTCCAAGAGTGAGTAACTTTGTAGTGCTCTAAAATTGTAAAAATATGCTATATTTCAGTTAATATTTATTTCATTTCAAGTTAAGAAAAGTTTTTTATGGTTTTAATTTTAACCCTACTGCTAGTATGAACTAAAATACTACACTGAAAAAAAATTGGTGTAGGACTTAACAATTTTCACTCTGAATTTCACAAACAATTATAAAGAAATGGCATTGAATTAAATAAAATATTATTTTCTTGTAAATCATACTCCAATAATGTTTGTTTTATTTACAACTTCAACTTAAAAAAAATGCACCCAAAGACCCTCCTGGGATATATTTCTGAACCTCTGACAGCCGTATGGAATATATTTGCCATGGTAAAATTGCTTGATCCCAACTCTTATTCAATCATAAATACACAAACACAAGGAAATGTGTCTGGACAGGAGGAGGAGGGGCTGATTTATTGTTGCTTCCTTTAATGTTGAGTAAACTGGCTTTTTCACTGTTGATATAAAAACATCCTTGAATTCATTTGATTTATAGATTCTTGGTGAGAGCTTGCTACAAAAACATGGCTGCCAATTCAGGGCTGGTGCTTTCTACCAAGGTGGGAGAATGCTGTGGCAAATTAGCCTTGCCATGAAGCCCCAGCTCAGAACTGCATGTGAAATTCAACATGATACATGTAGTGTTTTATGTAGATCTGAGTCGGTGTACTCTCCAGGAAGCTCATACTGAATTGCAGAGTGTCAGATGTATGCTACTCACTATGTAGCCTCTCATACTGTGTTGCATGACCTTGTAGATGCACAAAAATGGGATCTAGTGGGGTTTTGTTATTAAATGTTTTTAAGTGAACAAATTGTTCTCATGATTCATGTTACTACATTTGCCTGCAACCTAATAATCAGTTTATAATCAGATTGCAGACTCAACCCAACTTAAAAGTCTTCATGTAACACTTCAAATCAATCCAATTGAGCTCGAGCTCATAAATATTCAGTCTAATGGGAAAATTTAAGCATGTAAACCAAAAACTGTAATTATGCTCAAAGTGACTTTCTCAGTTTTTCTGAATACTGCAGTTTTGTTCAAAATAGATGTATTGTGCATGTAAATGAATATGTGAAACAGAAATATGTGAATTGGATTGCAAAGTTTAGGGTACATATAAAAAGGTCTTTCCAAGTCAATCAGATTAGATTAACTCGGATTGCTGAAAATCAGTGCATGTAAATTTACTCAAATCTCTCACTTTGGAACTCATGACTGTCTTCCTGCCTTCAAAGACTGACTATAGGTAGATGAAAATCATTCAAAAAGCTGTAAAGAAGGTTTTCACTGGTCAAATGAACTACTGAACCTACTGAACGAGTTGGTGTTTTGAGTCTGAATAACTAAAATGAATCATTTGCGACTGATTCAAAGACCCACCTACTGCTGTAGCAATGTAAACTTCAGAAAGGGCCAGCGAACAAATCTTTTTGTAGAACTGATTCAAAAAATCCACTGAGATGATTCGAAATATCTGTAAGACTGGTGAAGCACATAGCAGACTCTGAGGTTTTACCTCTCCAAAGAACAGTAATGAATCCTCCTCTTAATGTGCTTTATGGCTTCCTCTTAACAAAACCAGTAGGATGGAACCACTCAACCTACCCTGGAAGTGTAAGATCTGAACAAGATCCTTCAGTCTCAACAGAAGTGATACATAATGCTAGAGTTCCTCTGACAGTAATAATACTCCTGAGAATCCAGTGCTGTTCCACATCATGAATGAAATGTTCTTAAACCATATCTATATGTCAACCACATTGAGGAATCTCTTCTTAGTTAATAAGGGCTGTGGCTGGCCAAGATTGAGACATCATACTGCACAAATGCCAGAGCCAGCGAGGATTTTCCCCTCATTTATCTGTTCACTTTCTCAATAAGCCTGTGTCTGCCTTCACATTGCCAGGCAGAGAATATCGAGGAAAACGAGGAAGGAAATGCAGTGGAAAACAGAGGAAAGGGAAAGAAACCCTCGTCAATAGCAGGCTGCCCCCGCGTCGTTCCTGAATACGGCAGAGGGGTGCAAGTGCATGGCGCCATCAGAAGCGGCCATCCAGGCGACTGTACGAGGCAGACGGGGGAGAGGAAGACAAACGGTGACGTCCACTAAATACCAACTGGAAAGGCTAGCCGGTGAGACAGCCTGGAGCAGAGTTTATATATTTAGATGGTACTGATTTGACTTCTGTCACAAAAAAAAAAAAAAAAAAAAAAAAAAAACACAAAGAAAAACAGAACTCCTCCCAAAGCCAAGTGTTTTGAAATTATATAACTTTAATGTAAGTGTTGGCAACCGTCAGATAGCAGAGTAAATATTTTCATACTCGTCCGAAATATTTTGAAATGTGATTTGGCCAATAAGCATTCTTTAGGTATTGGCATGTTTTACTTTAAGAGATAATACACAAGTAACATATTAAATGTTTTTTAAAATGAAACATACATGCAGAAATCCATCATAATGAGATCTATAACATGCATTTAGAAATCAGACATGGTGATTTTTTATTTCATGCTAACAAAAACAAATAAATAAAATGTCTCTATCCATGTGGCTTTGAGTGAAACTCATATCACAATTATCTATGCAAATGAGGATTACACAGAACTTTATAGATATTACATAGAATATTGTTCTAAGATGCCTGACAGATTTCAATTGCACATTCATTTGAAAACAAAAACTGTTATATACAAAATATGGGCCAAGTGACACTAAATAATAAATGAATAATGAATAAATAATGTGCATAAATTATACTAGATAAAAAAAAAAAAACTTCAAGGACCAATTTAGTCTACACAGTACGATAAAATAATACTATCAATCATATTTTAAATATAATTATTACATAATAGTTTTATAGAATGGGCTCCAAGACATAATTTGATACTTTATTATTTATTTTGAATTCCATGTGGACCCATTAATTTTACATGAATCGGAAGTCCTCTAAGCATTAACATTTCATTCATACATGTGCATGATAGTGTTGATGCATTTATGTTACTGTATGTCTACGTGTGGATATTTCCTGTCTTGATGCCATATTAGCATGTCCTGTCTGCAATGGGAGGCTCTGGGGATCTCATTGCCGTCTATTATGCAAATAACTCCTCAACATTCCAGTCTCTTGCACAAGTCATGCCAACGACAACTGGTAATCCATACTGAAATTCATATGAAAGTTTAAAAACCCACAAACACTTAACAACAAAGCAAGAACTGGGGAGCCGAATGATGTAAAAACGAAGGCTGGAGGAGCCAGGGAGTTTAGCAGAAGTAGGAATGAAGAGAAAAATCAGCAGTACGGACTTTAAACAGGAAGAGAGTGGCGTCAGTACAGCCCAGAGATAAGAGTGCCGTGCTCCATACACAAACACAGAGCTCAGCAGCGTAGCAGCTCCCAGCTCTACAGGCGCCTCGCAGTAGTGCTGTCCACCCACCTAGACTGAGCTCCAGGCCCCAGACCACATACTATCACACACAAACACACACACACACACACACACACACACACACACACACACACACTGCCCTCCTGTCCCACCATTCAATGGATTCAAGGCACAAAACCAACAGTTCAGGCCCTGGAACACAAGGACTATGGAAAGATTTTAAGCTTCAAAAAAAAGCAAAACACCATAAAAGTATCATAAAAAGTGGTCAGTATATTCCAAGTTTTCAAAAGCTGTACAAATGCTTTCTCAGTCAAATCAGTTTTGTGAACTGCATCAGTAAGTTATGAAAAAGATTGCTACAATGACAACAGCTAGGGTGGATATTATGATTTTTGAAGGATTTAAAATGAATATAATAAAAAAGTCATACAGGAACAACATGAGGGTGAGTAAATAATGACGGAATTTTCATTTTTGTGTGAACTATTCCTTTAAGGGGTAGTCATATCCTGATACTACTTAACTGACAAAACTCACATTCACACATTATTCAATTTTTGTTTCTGACACTTAAAGGGTTAGTTCACCCAAAAATGAAAATTCTGTCATCATTTACTCACCCTCATGTTGTTCCAAACCCATAAGACTTTGGTTCATCTTCAAAACACACAATGACATATTTTATAATAAAACATGAGGTTTCAGACCCTCCAGTGAAGTCCTGGTAACTGGACATAGAAGTACAAAACAGAAGATCCATAAAGTTCATAAAAGCTTTGTAAAAAGAATCCATATGATTTGAGTAGTTTAATCTAAGTCTTGTGATGACATACAATCACTTTATTTGATGAACAGACTTAATTTATGCTTTTATTTACATCTAAACAATGATGGTTACACACTAGAACAAACCTCACTGATCTCGTTTGAGCTTCTGTGTTTACCATATGTGACCCTGGACCACAAAAACAGTCATAAGGGTCAATTATATAATTGAATAAATAAGCTTTCCATTGATGTATGGTTTGTTAGGATAGGACAATATTTGGCCGTGATACAACTATTTGAAAATCTGGAATCTGAGGGTGCAAAAAAAAATCAAAATACTGAGAAAATCACCTTTAAAGTTGTCCAAATGAAGTTCTCAGCAATGCATATTACTAATCAAAAATTAAGTTTAGATATATACGGTAGGAAATTTACAAAATATCTTCATGGAACATGATCTTTACTTAATATCCTAATGATTTTTGGCATAAAAGAAAAATCGATAATTTTGAACCATACAATGTATTTTTGGCTATTGCTACAAATATACCCGCACTACTTAAAACTGGTTTTGTGGTCCAGGGTGACATATGATATGCTCTATGTATCATTATTTAAATGTGTATAAAAGTCTAAATGAAAACTGTTCATTATATAAAGCGATTCATATCTCTTCACAAGACTTGGACTAAATTGCTTGACTCATATGTATTTGTTTTACAACGCCTTTATGACCTTTTTGGATCTTCTACATTTTGGTTACCTTGATCTTCAATGGACGGACATTTCTCAGGTTTCATTAAAATATCTTAATGAGGGTGAGTAAATGATAAAAGAATTTGGGTGAACTGTCCCTTTAAAGGCACTGAATGATGGAGGATGAGAATATTAATGTCTTTTTCCACACTGGCAAGTTAAGTGAAAACTAGGTAAAGACCAATGTTCTGAGCTTACTGAAATATGAATTATGTATATGAAAGCAGGGGCAGTGATAAAAAGCTTAGGGAGCACAGTGGAGTATGTATGAGATTCCGAGACGGGTTAATAAAAGTGGCCTGCGGGGCTCTGTTCTTCCAGCCACTCTGTCATTTCTGAATGTGAACTCATAAAAGCTTTCATTGCGCTGCCACAGAGGAAGCCGAGCTGGAGGCCTAAATGCGCACACATTCAAACACAGAGCCACAAACTAACAATCACCCTGACAACGGTCACCAAGCGTTGCATGTTTTACACCTAAGAAGAAAATTCTCAGAACTGTACTTGACCATGCAATAATAGTCAATGCATTTATGTATCAAACAAACAAAACAAAAAAATCCTGAAAAAAACATGTATCAAGGTTTCCACAAAAAATATTATGTAGCACAACTGTTTTCAACATTTAGAATAATAAGAAATGTTACTTGACTAACAAATCAGCATATTAAAATGATTTCTGATGGATCATGTGACACTGAAGACTGGAATGGCTGCTGAAAATTCAGCTTTGCCATCACAGAAATAAACTACATTTTAAAATATATTAAATACAAATATATGATAAAAAATAAATAAATATATTAAAATAAATAAGTTTTTAAAAATTGCAATAACTGTTTTTATTGCATCAAATAAATGCAGCCTTGCAAAAAATTTGACCCTTAACAAAGTGTTACATTTGTGTACATAACATACTAGTGACCACCTCTCTGTTAAATAATAAAGTGATTTTTTTTTTAATCCAGTGGTAAAAGTGTGGAATCCCTGAACAGATACCACTGTGCAAGGAGGGACTTACAATTACAGCTGAAGACAAGCTGAGTGCACTCAAATTGGGTCAGAAGCACATAACCACTATCCTTACCCTGATGAGACAGGACAGAGAGAAAGAGAGAGACTGGCCCTGAAAGACTGCAATCTAAGGATGGTAATTAGAACCATGCTCTTCTGCGTGATTGTGGATTTGCATTTCCCAAACCAGCGGTAAAAATACGCCTGGTTCCAGTGGGTAGAAGTCAGATCTACCCACTGGGCCATTTATGCAACATCCAGAAGAAAATAATTAAGCTCCCTCTGAGGACCAAGACTTCTGGGAAATATGAAGGTCAAGGATTAAAGACAAGCTTGAACTTTAGCAAATTCAAAACAGGGAGGCAGTGAAAATATCAGCAGATTGACTTCCTTTCATATTTACCTAGAGATTCGCTTTGATGAAGATAGTCTTGATTTTCTTCCCTTTCCTCTTTTTTTTGTTTATTTATATATTTATTTATTTTTTTCTTAGAAACAAATATACCGCTGAAAAACAAATTTGCAGCAACTGTCTAATACTTTACCTTGTGTCTGTTCTTTGGTCATAGTAAGACCAAAGCCTGTAAGCCTTGTGTCTATTCTTTGGTCATAGTAAGACCAAAGCCCCAAAGATGTCTCTGTCATCATTTGAATAATCAGCCATTATGCATGCAGGCTCTCAGACATGTTATGGTGCTTGGTAAACACAAACTGAGTCATTTCCATCCCATGATTATCAGCAGGGAGACAATCAGTACATCTCTATCCTGCCCACTGTTTAATGGTTGAAGCCGGCTCTTGAACTTGACTAAGTAAACATAAGATCACTGCTCTCTCAGTAAGATTGCTAAGGTTTATAGAGTGGCGCCTTGGAGATGTTAGCTATAGATTATGTATACCTGATTCTGTGAATGAAAGGCTTTTTTGTCAGCTGTTGAAAAATCAGATGAAATTGAAATGTTGAAGCTGACATATGAGACAAAAAATAAGTTGGCGTGCATAATATGAATTTGAGATATTGGTAATTAAGGCATATAAAATAAACATTACAGAACCGAGTCTCCTGCAGAGGGTCAGTTGATCTCCATACATATGTTTATGTATATAAGTTTTTTATCTTGACTTGTACATCCAAAGTCCAACATACACCCACAATGAGTCTGTGGCCACATGTAACATATAATCCTCATCATGAATTACGCTGGGTTCACTAGGTTCTTTGAAAGCATTGCTAAAGTCACAAAATTTTACAGCATTCAGCAAAGTCAGCAGATACAAAGGGTCGTTCAGTTGTAAATAAAGACTACTGGAGTATGTTTTACAAGCAAACACTATTTCAGTCTTTTTACTTCAAAATTTCACATTTGATTCAATGTTCCTTTGTATTTATTTGTGAAATTTACTAGCAATTTCTGAGTGAAAATTGTTTTAAAAATCCTACACTCATTTTTTCCAGTGTAAAATGCTCTTAGGTTAACTAATCATCATTTACTAAATGTTTACTTAACATTTTTCTAAAGGTTTTAGGTCAAAATCTATGCCAAAATGCCTATGGGACACAAAAAGAAACCATTTTGCTTAGAAAGCTGAATAAATTGGTAAATGCCCTAAAAGGGCAAACATTGAGTCATGCAACTTATTGGGCCTTATTGGGATCACAAGCAGACAGGGCAAAATAGAGGTGTAAATGAGGTCCAAAACATTTTATGATTGCATCACTCAAACTATATTCAGAGGTAGTTGAAAATACATGTGACCATGTCCTGAAGCACCTGTCAATCATACCAAAAAAGAAGCCTAAAGTGTGCTTTGATTTATGAGTTCAGGGTTCCTGGTTGGTGAGACTTTCTTTCCTCTGCATCAACCAATCAAATAACTTGTCAGTCTCTGTCTTCCTCTATATCTGCTTGTTTATTAAATGAATGCGGAAACAGCAGATAGCTGAAGCATATCTGTCTGCTGGCATGTCTTTCCGACTGCCAGATAGTAGAGGAATCAAGAGGCACTTTTTTACCCCACGTCTCAGGAATGCTAAGCTGAAGGCATTTGAGGCCCATAGAAAGATCTTAGAGCTTATTGAGGTGCATTATTAAAATAACAGCATCCACACAGTCAGTTTAGGACTGACAATCATATTTACTAACAGATATGACTCTCAAACTGTCCTGTACTAATGGTAACCTTGAAAAACGGCTGCAAACACAGTGACAGATAATGACACTAAGTATCAGCATTTTGTATTATATCTTTACATTTTATTCTGAACTATTTTGAATTTTCAGCTTCTCAGATTTGCATGTGCACTCTTGTTTGTTGTCTGTGAACTGTATTTACCCTTCCAAACACACATCTGACAACTAGATTCTGCTTCTGTGTGAATGTATTGGGATTTAGGTTTATCTGAAAAAGCCAATACATTTGTATAAGACACATAGAAACACTATTATGGTCAGTCTTATTTACAACAACACAATCTAGCAAACCAGTGTTTTTAAGTTAAAGTTGTTTAGCTTTAGTTCTAGTTAACAGTAATAACCCTAATGCAAAGAATCCAATACACAAAAAGATCAAAGCTAAAGAACAACATACATGCGTGCATAGTTTATTTACAGCCAAACTTGCCAGCTTTGTGGAAAAACCTCAAAGTCTCAAAGGAAACGATGATGAAATGCATGTCGTGTGACAGGACAGAATATAATAAAGACAAGAACCTTGTGTAGAGTGACTGTGGGAGACAGAGGGTGCTTCTCTATTGATTTATCCTTCTGTAACCTCTTTCTGTCTCTTTTTTCCCCTGCAGACTGTGTTTTTTGGGAGCTGGTCTGGCCAGGCAGATTTGACTGGAGCCAGAGTGTAGATACAAGACTGAGCTCAGATAAACAGCTTCTTGTTTGAGCCGCCGCTGCGCTGAGCTGCTCTGTGCTGAGCTGAGCAGGCTGATAAGAAAGGCAGTGGCGGCGTCGGGGCCGTGGCAGCCAAGAGAATGGACCAGGGCCTGGGGAAGTAGACACTCTGACTGCACCCTGCCCTCCCCTGACCGCTTCTCCTCCCAGCCCTAATCTCTCCTCTTTTCTTCTCTCCCTTGCTCTTTTCACAGCAAAGGGCAGAGCTGCCTAATTGCCTGGTGAGAGTGAAATGTATCAGTGAGCCGCATCAGCACGGGGAGCAGGGGAAGAGACGCAGACGTGGCTGGCCGGTCAGACCCAGGAAGAGACGTGACCTCAATGACTAGCCATATTCAAAGGTGTTAAAAGGGGGAAATTGTGCTAAAGTTGAAGTTACCCATTTAATGATCAAAGTATCTACTAAAAAAATTACTAAAATAAATATTTTTCTTTTATTATTAAAATCCGAATTGCAAAATGAAAATTCAAAATTCAGAGGAAAAAATTGAATTGTGCGATATTGGGCCCTATTTTAACGATCTAAGCGCATGGTCTAAAGCGCACGGCGCAGGTGCACTTAGGGCGTTTCCGAATCCACTTCTGCTAGTATAACGATGGGAAAAACAGTCGGCGCTCCTGGTGCATGGTCTAAAAGGGTTGTCCCTATTCTCTTAATGAGTAATGGGTGTGTTTTTGGGCATAACGTGCAATAAACCAATCAGAGTCTCATCTCCCATTCCCTTTAAGAGCGAGTTGCGCTCGTGCCATGGTGGACTCGCTATTTAAACGGCGGAATTTTAAGGCGCACAGACTGAACGCGTCTCCAGAGAGGAAACAGATCTGGTCATGTGCGAGCAAATAGGTAGGCTAATTCTGATACAGGCAATGGCTACTGACTATAATGACTATAAAAATGTATGACATTTTTATATTTATGTAGCCTACACAATAATACTCTTTTACACTATAATCCTTTAATTTTTAATATTTAGCATGTTTTCTACTAACGCACTCTTTAAATGACAAAAAAAATATTGCGCCATTGACTTGAGACTTTAGACCAGGTTTGAGTTGGTCTATGGTGCAGTCTATTTTCAGTTCCTCAAAATAGCAACGCATCAACAATGCACCTGAACACACCTCTTTTTTAGACCAGCACGCCCATGGGTGCACAAATGGGAGCAAATGCATTTGCTATTTAAACAACGCGGGAAAATGAAAACTGCGTCGGGCTGAAACTGGCAAAAACACTTGCGCAGCGCCTTGCGCAGCATTGCACTGGGTGTGTGATAGGGCCAATAAACTCAAAATTGTGAAGAAAAAAGTCAGAATTCTGAGTTAGAGCACCCAAAAAATAGAATAAGTCAAGTTTTTCTCCCTTATGTTATTCGCCTGTTTCTGCAGCAGAATAAAAATAAATAAATAATTGCAACTTTTTGTATCTCAATTCTGACTTTTTTCCCAGAAATGCAGGTTTAAACATCACAATTCTAAGTTTATATCTTACAGTTTTGCGAGAAACAAAGTCTGGGTGCACTTTGTTTTTGGGTGCACTATCACTTTAAATACCAGATCATCCTTGTCTGTTTTTATTTGATCACTACAATGCAAAATATGCCATGTTCCCAATGCCTTAAATTCTCTCCCAGCCCTAGATACCTCCTACTATCACAATTGATCATCATACCTGCAGAAAGCTGCTGATATGCCAAACATGCCAGAAGACTGGCAATCAATAACACAGCAAGAACGCTTTGGCTCAGCTTTGGACTAAACCCACATCTGCTTCAAATATCCCTGTCTCCTAACTGCAAAACCTTGTGTGTGTGTGTGTGTGTGTGTGCGTGCGTGCGTGTGTGTGTGTGCTTGTTTAGCTATACTTGTGAGGACCAGAAGAGTGAGAAACACAATATACCAACGTGGTGAATACAACTAATGAAATAAAGCCCAGGGGACACTCTATAATCACCATATATGATAACTTCATAGATGTGGATATATTAAGATATGCCCATAACCTCAAACGATATTAAATATCTCTAAAATTTAATCCTAAAATAAGACAACTTTTATGTTTAAAGCCAAATTGTGTAAGATAATAAGAGAATATTCATTGCTGCTTGAAAGTTTGTGAACCCTTTAGAATTTTCTATATTTCTGCATAAATATAACCCAAAACCTCATCAGATTTTCGCAATAACAGCAGCTAAATGTTTCTTGTAACTGCTGATCAGTCCTGCACAACGACTTGAAATTTAGCCCATTCGTCAGTACAAGAACCACTTAAACTCTGTGATGTTGGTGAGTTTACTCCTATGAACTTCTTGCTTCAGGTCCTTCCACAAAATTTCAGTTAGATTAAGGTCTGGACTTTGACTCAGCCATTCTGAAACATTAAATTTGTTCTTCTTTAACCATTCTTTGATAAAACGACGTGTTCTTGGGGTCATTGTCTTGCTCTATGACCCACTTTCTCTTGAGACTCAGTTCTCGGAGAGATGTCTTGATATTTTCCTTTAGAATTTGCTGGTATAATTCAGAATTCATTGTTTCATCAATGATGGCAGGCCGTCCTGGCCCAGATGCAGCAAAACAAGCCCAATACAACCACCATGTTTCACAGATGGGATAAGGTTCTTATGCTGGAATACAGTGTGTTCTTTTCTCCACACATAACGCTTCTCATTTAAACCAAAAAGTTCTATTTCGGTCTCATTTTGTCCACAAAACATTTCTCCAATAGCCCTCTGGTTTGTCCACAAGATCTGAAAACTGCAAACTGGCAGCAATGCTCTTTTTGTAGAGCAGTGGCTTTCTTCTTGCAACTCTTCCATGCATACCATGGTTTTTCAGTGTTCTCCTGATGGTGGACTCATGAACATTAACATTAGCCAATGTGAGAAAAGCCTTTAGTTACCCTGGGTTCCTTTGCAACCTCATGGACTATTACACGTCTTGCTTTTAGAGTGATCTTTGTTGGCTGACCACTCCTGGGGAGGATAACAGTGGTTTTGAATTCCCTCCATTTGTACACAATCTGTCTGACTGTGGATTTGTGGAGTCCAAACTCTTTAGAGATGGTTTTGTAACCTTTTCCAGCCTGATGAGCAACAGCAACTCTTTTTCTGAGGTCCTCAGAGATAGGGCTGGGCGATATGGCCAAAGAAAATTATCACGATCATTTTTTTTCATATAAGTCAATATCGATAATTATCACGATAAATGTAAAATCTTTATTTTTTTCAAGTTTAAAGGCAGATTTTTGCTCCTAAGTGAAAGTTGTAGAAAGTTGTTGTGGTTTTAATCTACTCTGTATGGTCAGAACATGACAAACACTTTTCCAGTCATTTTTCAACAAAACTTTTATTTCTTAGTTTCCGCATGTTCTAATGAGTGATATTGTTTCAAATCATGAAACAGGTTTGTGTTGCCTGACTTTGAAGACACGTATCACAGCACAGTTTGTAGTGCAGGCTGCAATATTAATAATATTACTTTCTTCTTAGAAATGCACATTTGAGAGTAGCTGGAGATGACAGTAGCTTGAGTCTCCTGGATGCAGATGTAAATTTATGTTCATTATCAAAAACATTAACATCTGTAAAAACTGTAACAACTTCATTTGTTCCGCTTTTTGGTGCATAAACCTTATATCGAAAATTTATCGAACTCTTGTTATCGTTTTATCGAGGAAAACTATATCACAATAATTATCATTTCGATTTATCACCCAACCCTACTCAGAGATCTCCTTTGTCTGTGCCATTATACATTTCCACAAACATTATCAGACTAGATTCCTGTTCTTCAAATAAAACAGGGCACGCACTGACACCTGATAGTCATCCCACTGATTGAAAACACCTCTAAACAGATGGACTCTAATTTCACATCGAAATTAACAGCCAATCTTAGACATTCACATACTTCTGCAACTCACAGATATGTAATATTGGATCATTTTCCTGAATAAATAAATAACAAGGAAAATATTATTGTCTCATTTGTTTGTTTGGGTTCTCTTTGTCTACTTTCAGGACTTACGTTTTGGGTCATATTTATGCAAAAATATAGAAACTTCTAAAGGATTGTATGTATATATATAGAAACTTCTAAAGGATTGTATGTATATATATATATATATATATATATATATATATATGCAGAATACAGCTCATACAGCTGTCAGGTCAGTTGATCCTTCTCATACTTGGCTCCAAGTCTTTCTTTCTCTTTCACTCTCTCCCTCTCTGACGCTCTACCTCACAGTCAGCGCCTGAGGACTGACGGCGGTTTCTTTTGTGCTCTTGCTTGTTTTTGCTGACCTGGAAAAGACGGACAGACACTGAACAGAGCCTGAGTAGGGGGCGGAGGAAACAGGGGGCTCTCCTGAATTAAAGTCCTCTGCGTTCAGGAGGGTGAGGTGGAATAACAGCATCATACTGTAGCCCTCAGGTGTCATGCCGACTGGCAGGGGGTTGGGAATAGTAGGAGGAGGCAGAGAGGGGGCAGTCTTAGATTAAATGAAATTACATATACATATTTTTAAAATTAAATGTATATATAATAGTATCTCTATCTATGCATAGTGCACATAGTGTACTTTCTGAAGTGATATGTGGTTATGAAAATGACAGACTTATCTAATAATCTGCAAATATTCTAAGACAAGCCACAGCAAAGAAGACCCTCTGCTAATCATCACTGGCCATGGGTTTGAGATCTTTAATTTCATCCATTAACTCTCTTCACACAGTTCTGTACTCCACATGGTGTGGTCCACAGCATTCCTTTCCGTCATGGCACCGGATCAACTCGTCAAACACAGAATGGGTTCAGAATGGAGCAGCTAACCATGGTACATTCAATACAAAGAGGCCACAGTTTGTTTATTCTAAAGAATCTGTTTTAATTCAATATCTTTTAACAAGTTCCTCTCAGAGGTGGTCCATCCAAGAAAGGAAAAGTCATTCCAACCAACCACCACCGAAACATTATAGGATCCAAATCATCGCCCAGTTAAACCCACCCAAAAAAGACAGTTGAAAAGTGTTGTCAGGCAACACAAGCAAATATTTCACTCAGGAAATTCATAACCACAAACTGACAACTAAAAACTAAATATTTCAACTGGATTCCAAACATAGCAATCTTTTCCTCTTTCCCTTAAAATGACAAGGATTTCAGGAGCGGTTTAATGACTGTACTAGTCCAGACTGGTTAATCCACAGTAAAGCCCCAACACACTCACCACCTGCTTTTTTTTTGGTTTTGTTTGCATACATAGTTACGGGGTGTTCACCACAAATTTCTGCATGATCTAAAGAAAGATCACTTTGATTTTACTCTCCAGCCTCACCTATCCCTAAATACGTACAGCTTACCTATGACAATAAAAACTGGAGACCTTGACAGAAGACTGATATGATTGCTCAACCCAGTTTATTAGAGTTTATGGAGAAGCAGTCAAGCCAAGCGTGCAAGGTCAAATAGATTAAAGTACAATTAAAAGCAAACAAATGATTAAAGAAGTTAACCATGTACTGACACCCTTTGCACCTTCAGTCATGCTTCTGCCAGCAAAATATAGATTAACGGAAAGACACGGGTGGGACGGCACACTGAAGAACAACTGTTCTTTAAGAAGAGCAACAAACAGAACAGTTTGTTGGGAGGAAAAGGTGTGGATCAAAATGGGAAACAATGAAAAGTAGGCTTTGTTCACACTACACATTAATCTCACTTGCTTTTGAATCTGATTTTAGGACTGCATTGTCATTTTATAAGTTATTTATTTCCATCCCTATGTTCAGACAGAGATGTTACATTAGGAAAAAAAAAAACATTGTTTATGTGAGTTGTGGGGACTTTCCATAGACTTCTATTACTTTTATACTGACCAAACAATATTTTTTATCCCCTAACCCAACCCTACCCCTAAACCTACCCCTTACAGAAAACCTGTTTGCATTGTTACACTTTCAGATAAACATCATTTACTATTTTTAATAATTTTTTCCCTCGTGGGGACCACAGGCCAGTCCCCACAATGTCAAAAATTTCAGGTTTTACTATCCTTGTGGGGACATTTGGTCCCCACAATGTAGCATAAACAAGTATACACACACACACAGTTGCTTATTAGCATGCCTATTATTAGCATATTGGCTGTTTATTAGTACTCATATTCTGCATGACCATATTCTACATCCCTAATTTTACCCAATACCTAAACTAAACAACTACCTTACTAACTATTAATAAACAGCAAATTAGGAGTTTATTGAGGCAAAAGTCGAAGTTAATGGTTTTTTAATAGCAACAATAGGACCTTAAAATAAAGTGTGAACAAGATTTGTATTTTAAACAAATGCTGTTCTTTTGAACTTTTTATTCATCAAAGAATCCTAACCAAAAATCACAGTTTCTACAAAAATATGAAGCAACACCGCCATTTTTAACACTGATAATACTAAGAAATGCTTCTTGAGCAGCAAATCAGCATATTAACAATAATTTCTGAAGGATCATGTGACACTGAAGACTGCAGTAATGACTGCTGAAAATTCAACTTTGCCATCACAGGAATAAATTACAGTTAAATATATATTAAAACAGTTCAAAAAATCTTTCACAATTTTGCTGTTTTTACTGTATTTTTAATCACATAAATGCAACCTTGCTGAGCATAAGAGATCTCTTTGAAAAACATTCAAAATCTTAATTAGTCCAAACATTTGATGTCTGCAAAATGTGTAAATATGATATAAATCACAGTAATATTAATTTTATAACACGTTGATCTGCGTTTCAAGCTTACGATTTGAGTCTGAGATATGCCTAAAACAATTTTAGCTACCTGTTGCCTGTCTAAACACCACAAATTGAGATGTCACTTGTCTTTGCGAGTGTCTTTGGATTGGTTGGCCAACCATGGATATCTTTCAAGGATAGTTTAAGGGTAGTGCAAAGATCTTCCTCTAGCTTCTGTGCTGCCTTTTAAGGAGTGGGCATGCATGATAGGGCCACAGGCAAGATGTCCTCCTGCTGCACCCATCAAGATCACAAGATCAGCCCTGATCACGGCGGCTCACCCTGCCTCTCCGGGCCGGGAGCGGGACAGGCCATGACTCAGCGGCAGACAAAGAGGCCGATGACGATGGAGATAAGGGCTCATCGCGTCACCAGAGCGCACAGAGCCGGTGATAATACTGCTGGCCTCTCCCTGCTGGCTCCAGTCTGCTCTGCCCTCCCGCCGGTGCCATCTTGTCTTCATTCTCAAACACAAACACACACACTCACAGAGGCTAGCGACTGACTCGGTACTTTTCTCATGACAAAGGGTTCCCCACCCCCCGGACAGACGGCCTCCATAATGCCACGCTCTGCTGCACAGAGAAAGAGAGATAGAAAGAGAGAGATACTGCTCCTGACAGCCATCGCGGGCTCAGACGCCAGTCTCTGCGCTATCATCAGTGTGATGGGGGAGATAATTCACGGAAAACTCTACCAAACGCATCCAATGCCATTGTTCACAGATAGTCGGAGATGCTCAGACACAAAAATAGACACAGAGATAAGATCCTTCGCCATGTCGCCAGTCTTTGTTGCATCATCACAGCATAGCTAATGATAATACATCATAATAATCTTGCTCTCAAAGTTTCCTCTTGCGCAATTAGCTAGAAACGACTAGAATAAATACGTGTGAGCCTGTCCTGCACTCAAAGTGGCGTCATGTATGAACGAGTGAACGTGCCTGGCTCCATGTTACAGAGCTGGACATGAAAATTGGGGTCAAGTTCAGTTCAGGGGTTGACGACTAGCCTGCTGCCCACGTGTCCTCCTGTTTCCTCTCGCTGGAGGAGGAGAGAGGTCAGCAGTGATGGCTTTGTAACGTGACCCTTGGCTACAGCCTCTTTTCCATCCTGCCACAGTGACAAAGCTCACGTTCTCGTCTCAAGGAAAGCCAGTGAGACCTTGGTGCACTCTTTTGAACTGACCGTTGAATTGTTTTGGACGCAGTAACGGTGGAAGTAAGTTCGTTCGTATGCATTACAGGAAAGGAAGCCGTAATCAGATCTGATCTTGGGATGGAATACAGAGAAGGAAGACGTATGATTATTATAATGCTTTTACTTTAAATTTCTGCATCCTTTGAATCTGATCAGATGTGAGGCTGGAAGGCTAACTTATCAGATCGTGGTAAACAAATGCATGTTGGGAGAAAACATGCTGCTTTAAATCATGTCATTCATGTCATACAACTGGTATGATTTTAGGCATTAAATTACGCAAAGTTAATAAGGGCTGCCAAATGTAACCAACTCCCTTATTTTTCTTCAGTTTTGATTGTTTTGTTGGAAGATGGAGCAAAAAACAAATAGGTTCCAGGTCTTAGTGGTTTAGAGAATTTTGTGCTCACTTCAAAGTGCTTTCATAACATACTTTGTCAAAGCTGCTTTTTGGGAACTTTTTTGGTTATAAAATGGATTAAATTAATATTACTGCCATCAATCAACACAAAATACACTCATAATGACACAATAAAAATGTTTACAAATATTGAAATGTATAAAACATGTTGAAATACCTAATTTCCCAAATATTTCACACGTTATGATACAAAACACTGAGACAACAATACAACCACAGATCTCTGAATGTCCTTAAATGACCAAAGCTTGGATTTGAACCCCGACAATTTTTGATCAAATCCACAAGATTAAGAGGATCTGCTTAACCCATTTATTTTTCACATTTTGTGCAGAAATATCAGCCCATTTAAAAAAAAAAAAAGTATATTAAAAATATGGATATATTAAAGTGCTCTGAAGCATTCTGAGGGCAGCAGTCTGAATTGGTCTGACTGATAACAGCTATAGATGTTCTTTGATGGTCAGATGTAAACGCAGTAAAACATGAGTCAGATAGTACAGATATTTCTAAGAAAAAAGAAAGACAAGACAGTGTAATCTAAAACACAACCAGGTTTTACTGATTATTCTCTCTGTTCCCCTGTCCTTGTTCTCAGAGAAATGGGGCCGCTAAGGTCCCTGCCAAAATGGTCCAGTTGTTTAACCCACTCTTTTCCAATGAATGAGGCATGTACAATGAAATCTATGAAATTCCATAAACAAAAAGCAGATGGAAAACGAATGGGGTGAGCGGACAGGACAGGAGACAGCATAGAAGAGCGAATCTAGTCCGTTTGGTCCATATGTGCATTCTAGCCTAAACAAACACTCAGTCAAAAAGGTGATTGTAGATCAATGGCTGCTGACTGTCACAATTTCTTCCATTCATATTCCTATGAAAGTTCTGTCTCCTCTCCCTTATACTGGCTCTGCTAGCACTAACACCAAATCTTAGCATGCAGTGCTGTCTGCACCACTGCCCCGTTCCCCATTCACCATGTCACAGTGTCCATACTGATCTATAATTAATTTAAAAAGGCTTGTGGCCCAGACCACACTGTTGAAATGCTCTTTGTGTTTGGCTGGCTCACTTCCACACTGTCTGACAAGGATTGTATTTCTCTGCCTGACACGGCCATTGTAATGCTAAAAGCTGAATAATGCACACAGAGAGCTGATGTATCTGAAATAACGGGCTTGTTTTGCAGGAGACACTCAGTCCAGTCAATTCTGATTTGGTACTTAGAGGCTATAAGGGATATTCAGCACAAATCACAGTGTTAACAAAGTGTAAGCTAAATTCCAAAAACCTAGCTTGTAAGCTGTCTTCATGCCTACATATACTCCAAAGACAGCATCCTAACAGTCATGGAGACTCATAAATGAGTCACATAAGTGGCAGCTTCACAAAATTAGGGATCTGCATCAGAGACCAACTTGCAGTTTAGCATGTAGCATGTAAGATAACAGAACAATAAGGTAATAAGCTCAAGAATGTTAATAATAATAATAATAATAATATAAACATTCTGGCTGATATCAATAAGATGATAAATATTTTAATGTTAAACATAATGATTATTTATTCATTATGAATACCTAACATTACTATTTAACTAATTAACTAACTATTAACTAATTACTACTAATAATAAAAATAATAATTAGTTATAAAAGTAGTAGTCGTAGTAGTAGTATAACAAAATTCTTGCAGTTACTTATAAGATGATAATTATTTTCATGTTAAAATATGAATAATATGTGATGATAATAATAATTATAAACTAATTAATAATCATCATCACCATCATCATCAACATAATTCTGACTGTTAAAACATGATCATTATGTTCACAACAACAACAATAAGAACAATAATAATAATAATAATAATAAACTGTTAATATATATAAGATATTAAGATATTAAAATTTATAATAAATTTTATTTTGATAAATGTAACAATAAAACTAAACTAAAAATTAATTAATAAATGCTAAATGGGACTTTACACAATATTAGCTTTATTTATTTATTTTTTATTATTATTTTTTTAATAATGAACTTTAACACTATACTGTGCAAAATACATACAAACAATGTGTAAAATAATCCATTAAATTAAACTGTACTACTGTAATACTTTTAAGTGCTGAATGAAATATAACTTTGTTTTCTCTCTTTGTCCGCCAGTATTGTCAGAGTCAGATTCCTGATATTCTCAATCTGCGGCCATAAACTAAATGGGTTTATGATGCTCCATAACAGATATGCAGGATTATAACAGCCCTCATCCTGAGAATAAGAGAGGGAGAGAGAAGCAGCGTTGATGGCTCTTGGCAGGGCATGATACGGGCAGCGGTGCAGTCACGGGCAGAGTCATCATCTGGCAGCACATTCCTGCCCTATCTGTGCAGTAAACTGGATCTCCTACTTCCTCTTATCAGCTGTCAGGAATTCTCTAACTGAGGCTCTCCCTGCTGCTCCCTCCCACTCCCTCTCTCTCTTTTCTCCATCGCCTTCTCTCCCTTTGACATAGAGCAATGATGGTTAATGGTCATTAAGATAAGGGAGTGCTACGGGACATCAGACGCCTCTGGGGACACGCTGGAACCCAAACACTGGGAGGGGATGCGTCACATCATCACCAGCCCAACATCTAACCTTCCTCCAACCTCCATCAGCCAGTTAGTTGCCATTAGTGTCTAACAAATATGAGCTCATTAGACAAGGAAATGGTATTGTAAATGCAAACTATATGCATCCCCTAAAAATCTACATTCATTAATAAATAATCATTTTGCCTGTTTTTTTAAACAACTGGACATTATAAATGAGTAATATTGCTCCACGTATATGTGAAAAACAAAAAGTTAGATGAACATAGTGGAAACTGAATTAAATAGAAATCAGTATTCATAATTGCGCAACAGTATAGAACTACTGTTAAAAAAATGATACGCTGACATGACTTATTACTCATACCATATGTTTTTCCATTACTTTAACCAGTTTCAACTTAAAAAAATAAAGTTATACAAGATTCAACTATTTTTAAGTTTAAATGACATGTACAGCCAATAATGATTATACTTTAAAAATTTAGGTCAGCAACTTAACTTAAAGGGATAGTTCACCCAAAAATGAAAATTTTGCCATCATTTACTCACCCTCAAGTTGTTCCAAACCTGTATGAATGTCTTTCTTCTGCTGAACACAAAAGAAGATATTTTCAAGAATGCTGGTAACCAAAGAGTTGCTGGTAGCCATTGACTTCCATGGTATTTTTTAAATCAAAAACAGTTTTTTAATGAAAAACAATAGGGACCAGCAACTGTCTCGTTAGCCACATTCTTCAAAATATCTTGTTTACGTGTTCAACAGAAGAAAGAAATTCAGAGGGTGAGTAAATGATGACAGAATTTTCATTTCTGTCATTTCAAGTAGGTGAAAATATTTTATATGAATACAGTCAGGTCCATAAATATTGGGACATCGACACAATTCTAACATTTTTGGCTCTATACACTACCACAATGGATTTCAAATGAAACGAACAA
>JAFVLL020017303.1:0-30000 GCA_021397915.2 Tor tambroides
TCTCTCTCTCTCTCTCTCTCTCTCTCTCTCTCTCTCTCTCTCTCTCTCCCGCTCTCTCCTTGTCCATTGTTTTCCTCATTACTCCTCCTCCTCCTCCTGAGATTCATCCTTAGATACTTTTCAGATGCTGAAGAGGCATTTCCGGGTCGAGATGTGTGTTGGCGGTGTGGATCTGGCCAGGTGTGCATCTCTAAGCCATATGGAGATTCAACCTACCGCTGTGAAACAGATGCCAAGTCTTACCTACAATTATGGTCACTTTATTGGAGAAGATTAAAACATTTAGATTTTATCTATCTATCTATCTGTCTGTCTATCTATCTATCTATCTATCTATCTATATCTATATTGACAAACACACAATATTATATTGTAATATTGTATAACTGATCCACATAAAATGTGTATGTTAATGTAATATATATTATATGCATGTGTATGCAGTTTTTAAACATTGCATTAAACTATACATTTTATGTGCATTGGAAAAATAATATTATAAACAATATAATATTTAGATTTAAAATTTAATGTTTAAAAATGGCTAATAATTTAAATTTGCAATGCATACAATTGCTGGAAATGATAAATTATGCAACCATAATTTCCTCTATTAAATCTATGAATGGAATATGGTGCAGAACATTACTGATTTATCTGATGAGTCAGTGACTAGCATAAAAAGAGTTAACAATAATGCCATTAGTTTAAACAATGCTATTTAAAAAGTCAATTAAAAATCTATTATCTATGTTAGCCAGTTAGATAACTTAACTTTCATTTAATAACTTAAATTAATATTTAAATCAGCAGAATTCACAACAGCAATGTACAAAATGCCACACAAACTATACATTTACATTTACAATGCACAAATACTTTCTCAGACTGGTCCCAGTGCATTGGGTCATCCTTATTGTGGAGCCCTGTGCTCTTATGTTCTGCATGTGGAGACATTTAAAGTAAGTCTATCAGTGGTATAGTAGATTCAGTGTCTATGAGTGTATGTTTGCTTATGTATGTAGGGAGAAGGCATTGGATTTGGCTGTGGCCATGGGGGAATCTAGGGCTTGTCCCTGCTTGTGGTTTTCTACTCATTGCCTGAATGAATTTGCGAGAGGGCTGCATTCCTGTTGCAATAAATCTGTGCATGGTTTTGATATTCAGTAAAGCATAAATCAAACTCGAGTTCAAAGGCTAGCCTCATTAGGCATCTCACTGTCTGAGAGTCTGTAGCTTGCAGACTGGAACGTGTGTATGTGTGGATATGCGACAGTCTATCAGTGTGCGTTTGGCCTACCTACTGAAATTCATCAGACTCGCTTTGCCTTATGGAAAGGATGGGCTTCTGGATCAGGTCCAAAAGAGGCACCCTAACCTGCCTGGACCATATGCAAACACTAGAGACTCTTGGTTTCAAATGTTCTTTTATGGTCCTACTGATGGCTGTTGTATTTTATGCTCAACATACTGTGAAACAAACAGTCTTAGCTGTACAGAATGCTTGATTACATATTCATGATGCATTAATGAAACACCCCAGCAAAGCTTTAAACAAGAGTTAGTGCAAGAGTTTCAAACTACTGGCCCAAATATGGGCCGTGACGTGTTCATAGTGATAGATAGATAGATAGATAGATAGATAGATAGATAGATAGATAGATAGATAATTTTTTTCCACTAAAAAAATACATACAGTACATATAACTGCCATTTTATTACAGCAAGAGTGTCCTCATTAGTTTTTTTCTAATAAAATAATTTTATTTACCATATATGTGAATCAATTCCTATTTATTTTCAGTCTTTATACATTCAAATAACATCTGAGCATTACATCAAAGCCAGAACGTGATGTTCTCTCTGGTCTCCTAATGAGGTGGCTACCTGCCTGATCTAAATTGCAGTGCATGAATACAATCTCAGGCATCATTAGTCCACTAAGCATGATTATAAAAACATGGTTTCACTTGATTTTGATGGTCCCTTTAACACATTCTGTTGACTATAAGTAATGTTGCACCTAATAAAGGGATTAATGGAATAGCTCACTCAAAGGAATTTACTCGCCCTCAGGCCATCAAAGATGTAGATGAGTTTGTTTATTCATTGAACAGATTAGGAGAAATGTAGCATTACCTCTCTTGCTCACCAATGGATCCTCTGCGAGTGAGTGCCGTCAGAGTGAAAGTTCAAATAGCTGATAAAACATCACACTAATCCAATAATGATGATGGATTTGTTTATCACAAACATATCTTTAATTGATGGACTGGACTTTTTATCAGCTGTTTGGACTCTCATTCTCATACCGTCTACATCTTGGATGACCTGAGGGTGAGTACATTTGCAGAAAATTTCTATTTTTGAGTGAACTACAGTTTTCCTTTAAGACCTCTGTTAGTTAAAAGTGTGTGCATGTCATTTGGAGGTATATGGGTGTGTTTTTTTGTCATGTACATGTGTATCGGCATACTTTAGGCCTTTTGTTGTAGAATAAGATAGGCGCTGTGCCACGTACCTGCCAGCAGGGGATACATTTTTTTGGATTGCCGTGGGCAACAAGTCCTTGATTTCCTGGATAGAGACAACCTGCCAGTTGTGCCAGAGACCACAGACATGCACACACACAACTGTAATGCTATATTAATATTCAAATGCCATATTACTACTACACAGCTCTCCTTATTTCTTCTCTCTGCAGACACACTTCCATAACTTTAAATGAGGCACTTGTGTTTATATTACATCAATCAATACTTTTTTCCCCCAAAAGCAAAACTCAGGCAGGCACATTATTTAAACATGGGCTTTGAACTCATTCCACGTCAAAAACACAATTAAAGTGGAGTCGGAAAGGCACTGCAGGGCAGAATAATGAACTGTTGGGGCCATCGGAGCACAGAAAATGAACTTATAATTAAGATTTCAGCATTATATTAAATCTATACATCATCCAATTGGATTTTATTTCTCCCAGGAGCATGTGAAGCAATAGCTCTTTATTATTCATAACTGCTGAAAACATGAAAACGGTCTTTTGTGGTGACGTGATGCATGTATGATGGAAATCATGTTGAGAAGAGTGGTATACAGACAGAAAAGGTGACAGCCAGTGAAGAGGGGCTGCCTGTAAAAAGCTAACGTACCAACGGAGCAATTACCCCTCATGTCAATGATGTTTTTACAACATGTCAGAAACTCAGCCCAGCCCTGTGAATTCCTAATATATGACCGACAGGAGAGATTTCTTTGGATTTCTTTGTTCATCTCGTGCTGATCCCTGTGTACATCGCTGTTTTTACTCAAGCCTAAAGCTTGAATTTAGTCACAAAACACTTCAGCTGCAGTATGAACCACTTTGGGGATTCGTAGGCATTAAAAAACTGCAATTAGCTGTTAGTTTATGAAGACAAGCCTGTTTAATATTTCCCTGGCTGATTAGCCATTATCAGCTTTGTTCAACACATATTCCTCAATGCTTATAATTGCTTGATGATGCAATAACAGCACCATTATCGTACAGTAAGTTTTCCTAGCTGTGATAGATTTTTTTCCACTTAGGTTTCAAGCTCATCTCTAACCTTGCTAAAATAGTTCTTAAAATCGTTAGGTTTCAAATCAGTCTCAAATGTTCATGGTGGGCAATTCTTACAGCAATCCTAACAAAATATTATTATTATACTCCTTCATTTCTCAATAGCACTGTTTGCATTATGTGAGTTAATCAGTCAGGCGCAATGTACAGTCATTATTGCAAAATGTTTTTTTTTTTTATCATACAGAAGGGGATTATTTTGTGATAATGACTAGGTGATTGTACATTATTTGACTTATTGTAAGGATACTTACCAAATAAATAAATAAATGGACATGAAATATTCATTGTTTTATGTAAGATGAGGAAAATTGTTTGCGAGAGACGGCAATTTATTGCACACTTTAGTCATCATTAAATAAAAAATATTTGACCCCAAAATGCTGAAACTGACCAGTCAGAATGTAAAAACACATGATCATGTTAAATTTTTTTTTAATAAATAATAATAAAAAAAAGAAAATAGGAGTATTTTAGGGGAAAAAAACAATAAATCAGGGATAAAGCATGCCGGTCTACTTAAAGGTTAATGAGATATTAAACAAAATGAAATGACACAAAATTTGTTTTTAGGTTTAATGTTTTTTAGATAAAATTTTTACTGGCTTTAGATTAGAACTTTTTTCTAACTAATGGATAGATTGTCGGACTTGTAACCCGAAGGTCGCAGGTTCGAGTCTCAGGTCCGGCAGGGATTGTCGGTGGGAGGAGTGAATATCCAGCGCTCTCTCCACCTTCAATACCATGACTGAGGTGAGACCCTTGAGCAAGGCACCGAACCCCCAACTGCTTCCCGGGCAGCGCAGCATTGGCTGCCCACTGCTCCGGGTGTGTGTTCACGGTGTGTGCGTGTTCACTGCTGTGTGTGTGCACTTGGATGGGTTAAATGCAGAGCACAAATTCTGAGTATGGGTTACCATACTTGGCCACAAGTCACCTCCTTTCCTTTCCTAATTTAAAATATTAGCTCTGTTCAGCATCCGTTATTACAGTCTTCACTAGATGTGTCTTTAATGTCACTATTAATCACTTTAATGTATCCTTGCTGGAAAAAAGTATTTCTTTTGACTTTTGAATGGTAGCATATAAGGTTTCAAGTACAAGTGCTCTCCAAGCCTAAAAATCTTTACGATTGTTATGCATAGTGGTCTGAAAAGCTGTCTGACATGATGAACAAGCTACCAAAGCCAGTTTACACAAATCTAATCTACAATCTCTTTCAGTCTGGTCATCCCTCTTTTTTCATTGGATCTCCATCTCTTCGTCCCTCCAGACACCCACAGTCATGAGGATTTATAGCTCTCTGGGCACCCTATAGATAGAGCTGACCCAGTGTCCAGAGAGGTCCTGAGACATGAAAGCCTGACCTTACTGTGCCCAGCAGGCCTCTGCACACCTGTGGGCCGGCCAGGAGGACACTGGGTATCAATTTCTCCAATGTTTCCATCCCGTCCGTCTCTCTGTCCTTCTACTCATTAATGCCTTCTTCCTCAGTAGCTTTAACACTTGCTTTTGTGGCATCTCCCTTGGGCTATCTGAGGGACTTTCAATTATACAGTGTGTCACACTATTTTTCAAAACTCTGAGATGTTGTTTTGGGCTCTGGATAAAGGCCCATTCACACCAAGAATAATAAGAATGATAAGTGTCCCCACCAATGCACGATAATATGCTGTTTATTATAAGAACGTGCTAAAGTCAGCCGCTTTAAATGTTTGTTTTGAAGCAGGATGGCATAGCTGGAAAATGGAAAGTCATTCTGAAGTCATTCCAATGATATTGTTCCTCTGTGTTGTTATCATTATAGTTGTGGACTCTAATATTCTCATAGAATTAGAATGATTATTAAAACTTCATATTTATCTCCATCAATGTAGTTATCTTCCCTGGTGTGAATGGGTTTTACCTCCATAAATTGTGCTTTATCACATCATCCTCATCGCTATCATTTTAACATGTCAATTTAGTGTGATTTTTTTTTTTAATATATACATATTTATGTATGTTATTTATTATTGATGTTTGATTTATATAAATTAAATGTAATTATATTATATTATAAATATAATATGAATTATAATTTATATATAAAATTATTCATAATATATGTACATTCATATAAAAAATTAGTTTGAATAAAATTCACATTTACTCTGTAATTTATGTTCTACATGACTGTATACATTCTTCTACATGTATGCAACAGTCTTTACAGCTTCAGAGTGTTTTTCTCCCTTTTTTCTCTTCATAAAGGGCCTATGCATGACCTTTGACGTCAGGGTCCGAACAGTTTTTCAGCTTGTCAGGTCTGAGTCTGTGAGTGGGGCTTGCTGAATTATAGTGTGTCATGAGTGACAGCTGGCAAGAACCAATAAACTCCATCCCTGCATGCCTGCAGAAGACCATTAAAGACCTTTCATATTGCCTTCTCTGTTCAAACGGGGCAGTTACTGTGTTTTACATTGCTGCTCCAGCGCAGTTCCTCAGCAAGGCATGTGACCAGCTCAGAGGTCTGTCAGTTTTATTTGTGAGATCTTAAAACCCCGGTGCTATATGTTCTCTGTGGAATAAGTCCACCTTTTTGACCCCAGCTTCTGCTGCTGCTTTCCAAAAGTCACATTTGGGAGGTCTTACATATTTCAGCAATAATTTGAAAAGACTTTTCAGTGTGCCTAATTTTGTCCCCAGAGATTACAGATGCAAACAAAATTGCTTTTGATTTGACTTTGATTTGATCAGACAAGAAGGTTTGAGGATTGTCTGTACTATGTTCAGTCATTTTTGGAATTGCAGTAATGGAAGTAATTATTTGCTGTAGGATTTTCATGTCATGCTGCTGCTCAGGTGCCCAATGAATTACAAAAATATACAGGTGCATCTCAATAAATTAGAATGTCGTGGAAAAGTTCATTTATTTCAGTAATTCAACTCAAATTGTGAAACTCGTGTATTAAATAAATTCAGTGCACACAGACTGAAGTAGTTTAAGTCTATGGTTCTTTTAATTGTGATGATTTAGGCTCACATTTAACAAAAACTCACCAATTCACTATCTCAACGAATTAGAATATGGTGACATGCCAATCAGCTAATCAACTCAAAACACCTGCAAAGGTTTCCTGAGCCTTCAAAATGGTCTGTCAGTTTGGTTCACTAGGCTACACAATCATGGGGAAGACTGCTGATCTGACAGTTGTCCAGAAGACAATCATTGACACCCTTCACAAGGAGGGTAAGCCACAAACATTCATTGCCAAAGAAGCTGGCTGTTCACAAAAATGTTGTATCAATCCATGTTAACAGAAAGTTGAGTGGATGGAAAAAGTGTGGAAGAAAAAGATGCACAACCAACCGAGAGAACCGCAGCCTTATGAGGATAGTCAAGCAAAATTGATTCAAGAATTTGGGTGAACTTCACAAAGAATGGACTGAGGCTTCACAAGGAATGGACTGAGGCATCAAGAGCCAGCACACACAGACCTGTCAAGGAATTTGGCTACAGTTGTCATATTCCTCTTGTTAAGCCTCCTGAACCACAGACAACCACAGAAAACAGTCAGAGGCATCTTACCTGGGCTAAGGAGAAGAAGAACTGGACGGCTGCCCAGTGGTCCAAAGTAATCTTTTCAGATGAAAGTAAATTTTGCATTTCATTTGGAAATCAAGGTCCTAGAGTCTGGAGAAAGGGTGGAGAAGCTTATAGCCCAAGTTGCATGAAGTCCAGTGTTAAGTTTCCACAGTCGGTGATGATTTGGGGTGCAATGTCATCTGCTGGTGTTGGTCCATTTTGTTTTTGAAAACCCAACGTCACTGCACCCGTTTACCAAGAAATTTTGGAGCACTTCATGCTTCCTTCTGCTGACCAGCTTTAAAGATGCTTATTTCATTTTCCAGCAGGATTCGGCACCTGCCCACACTGCCAAAAGCACCAAAAGTTGGTTAAATGACCATGGTGTTGGTATGCTTGACTGGCCAGCAAACTTACCAGACCTGAACCCCATAGAGAATCTGTGGGGTATTGTCAAGTGGAAAATGAGAAACAAGAGACCAAAAAATGCAGATGAGCTGAAGGCCACTGTCAAAGAAACCTGGGCTTCCATACCCTCTCAGCAGTGCCACAAACTGATCACCTCCATGCCACGCCAAATTGAGGCAGTAATTAAAGCAAAAGGAGCCCTTACCAAGTATTGAGTACATATACAGTAAATGAACATACTTTCCAGAAGGCCAACAGTTCACTAAAAATGTTTTTTTATTGGTCTTCTGAAGTATTCTAATTTGTTGAGATAGTGAATTGGTGGGTTTTTGTTAAATGTGAGCATAAATCACCACAATTAAAAGAACCAAAGACTTAAACTACTTCAGTCTGTGTGCATTGAATTTATTTAATACACGAGTTTCACAATTTGAGTTGAATTACTGAAATAAATGAACTTTTCCACGACATTCTAATTTATTGAGATGCACCTGTAATAGAGTAAGATCTCAGAACATATCAATATGAAAGTCAAACTCTAAAATGCTAAAAGTATTTAAAAGTCACTTACTGTGCATAATGTTGCATATTCTTCATATTAAAATTTTGCAACAAATTAAGCAACAAAATTTTACCAAAAAAAATAAAGTGTATATATATGTATATATATATATATATATATATATATATATATATATATGTAAGGTCCACAAATTTGGTCCAAGGACGGTATCCAATCGTGGGTGAAGGTTTCCTGCGTGTTCGGTCTTTTCAGCGTGCAAAGTTATTAAATTTACGTTCAATTCTAATCTGACTCCATTTTATTATCTAATCTGACTCCATTTTATTATGACCTCGAATTTAGGTTGAAATGCAAATTGGTTCGTCTGTTTCTAATTATTATTATTATTATGACATTTGATCTTCTATTCAACTCTTTACTTTATATTTACTCGTTCATTAGGAATCTATGTCGCTCAGGGTGTATCATGCCGGCCGATGTACATGTACCCCACGGTCACAAACCCTCCAGTCTGATTATTAGTCAGAGGTTATGACTAACAATTTAAAAGACCGCTTCATGCTTGTCATTTTTAAATAGTGGTTCTGTTTAGCCCCCTACAGTCACCTATGTAACAACTTAGTTAAATCTCAAACAATAATCAGAGGTTATGACTAGCACTATGATACTTCAGTATGCTAGTACCATATACCTAGCCCTCGATAGTTAATATAACTACGTACAACTTAATTAAAGCTAAGACCATAACCAGAGGTTATGGCCAGTACTTTGAAGTATGCCCGAACCATGCTAGTACTCCAGTAGTATTTTGTCTAGCCCCCATAGTTAATGCAACTGCATAACAACTTAACTAAAGTCAAGCAGTTAGTCAGAAATCTAAAATCTCACCTAATGTGCCCCATGCTCCATCAAACCTGAGATTTAGTATGTACTAACCCTGGACGCATACGCCTTCACTTAATCTACTTGAGAAAATAATTTCAGAGTGTATCATAATAAAATCAAATGTAACAATTTATTATCAGTCAGGTAAATATGTATTATGCCAATTACATAGCCAATTCAAAGATATCAAATCAATACAAGACATCAAATTCCCAAAGATGAATCTAAGAGTAAGATGTATACCTGACTTTTAGAGAAATACATAGTATGAAGTGTGTGGACACACTTCATCCTATGGGCTCATTCTGGCTACATAAGGCCCTGACCCTTTTGCTGCAATCCTTTAAATACAAAACCAAGATAAAACATCCCCCAAATGGAGGCATGTACTGTACAAAGAATCGGAATTTGCATTAACCCAGGTCCCAGACCTGAGTAGTTTACACCTCAATAGGAACAGAAGGTAATTTGCATGAAAGACCCTGGGAAAGGGCACACCCATTGCAGTAAGCAAAATATCTCTAAAATATTCAAATCTTTATTACCTTTTAATTTACCTCTGTAGAAATGAGACCATTGCACCAGTCACCACTGAGACATTTCAAATGATACCAGACATGACTGTTAGTTCACTTGCGCTGGCATCTTCAGGTAATCGTTTTGAGCAGACAGAGTAGAAGAAGGATGGGTGAAGAGATTTAAAAGCAAACAAATGGACAGAAGCGAAGGACGTTTAATGCACCTCCACTCTGCGGGGTGTCTCGAAGATACCTGTGTATGTTTGTATTGTCTGGTTCTCAGGAGATCAAAGTATCTGAGGTTCTTTCATCCTTACATATATATATATATATATATATATATATATATATATACTGTTTTTATATACTATATATTATTTTATATACTATTTATACTATTTTTTATTCATTTTGTACGGAGTCCATACAGGAACATGATGGTATTAAAAAAACAGATGGGGGGAAAAGTATATAATTATATTTGATTGTTTTTGCATTCTCTCACAAAACTTTTGGTTTCCCCCAAAAAACTTGCGTTCACTTGCAAAACTTTTGCAATGGAAATAATATAAGTTAGGAGAAAGAAAACATCATTTGAGTGCTTTTCTGAGAGAATGCAATGTTTATTGGGAAAACACAATAGTTTTGCTGATGTTTGCAAGAGTATGCAAATGTTTTGTGAGCAAACAAATATTGTCGTGGGAATGCAAAACTTTTGCGACAAAATTTTGGAAAGCAAGCGCAAAAGCACTAAAATATTTCCATCACAATGTTCCCTTAGTGACTCCATAATTTGCCTAAAAACATTATATTAATGTACATTTAATAGTACATTTAATAGTCTCACTTTCTGCTCTCTCTCTTTCCTTTTTTTCCTCTCCTTTTCATTCTCTCTCCCCATCTATCTTCTTGCCGTAACTGTGAGCCAACCTGTTGTAGCTCTTCCACACCCCCTAAACTTTCTCCTTCAGAGGTATTTGCTTCATTCATTCACTCTCTCTTTCTCTCACGCACCCTCTTACACTTCACTTTCTAGGCTGTCTTGGATTCTCACACCCCTAATCCTGGGACGCTGCACTACAGCGTGTGGAGTCCCATAACCTGTTCTTGGATTGGATTATTACCTGACGGATCTCCAGCAGACTGGGTCTGTTTCAAGCAGGCAGCAGTTTTGCATTTAAGAGGAGGACCATGGTGCAGGGTACAGTTGAAAAGGTGAGTGAAGGTCTCTGTACAACCTTTGCAACCCAATGCCTCACAATGCAGAAAGCAGTATATCTGTCTACCTCTCTGCCAAGTTTCTCTTGCTTGTTTTCTCTCTGGATGTGGGCCATATTGTCAGAGTGGTTCTCAACTAGTTTTACTTCATGATGCAGACATTCTTGGACGTCCGGTGGTGATTTAACACAGTACCAAACCTAGAATCAGTATTTAATATGAGTTGCATTGTCCTTTACCTTGCCAAGCAACCTGTCCATGCTGGCATTCGGTCTAATTTGGCTAGCTTCAACCAAGCAACAGTTGAATTGACTCTAAAATATTGTTTAGCTCGATTGGATGCACGACTTTTGACATCAACAACAATGTGAGAAACATTTTCTATGCCTATTTAGGCTGCTGTCCTAATTATATTTGCATTTCAGCATTAGCATTTAGCATTGTTTTTCCCTACTAACTGTAATCCAATCAGAACAGACCATTTTGGGATTATGACCCTTCAGTTGAGAACCGCTACTGTAAGTGCTCTTTTAAAGTTCATTTTCTCAAACATTTTCTCTACTGATCAAAACTAGCATGATTTGACCCAAGTTCATTTATTTGTTTAATGCATTGTTTGATTAGGTAATTGTAGAACAAATTCAGAGACTCCAGTTCCACTCCATTTACCGCCGCATCTGACGGCTTCAATAGCCCCGCTAATGCAACTAAAAAGCCTTGAACAAAATGGTAGAGTGTGTCAGTGATGTCTCCAGTCTGATAGCTTTTTTCTCCACGCACAGGCTTTTACACGCCCCTCGAAGTTGAGCAGCACTCCGGATTTAGACGTAATGTCATAGATGAACCGCATAAACTCACTTCATTACTGCACGCTGGCGGCCTGCCTCTTCCCGCAGCTGATAAGCCCCCGCAAACAGCATCCTTTCCAGCTTTTATTATTGTGAGCGAAAGAATATTGAGAGTATGCGTGTACTACAATAGATGTTTTAAGAGGACGTTCCTCCCAGTATCTTAAAAACTTTCTTCGCTAAAGCGACATTTAAAGATTTTTGGCTTATCTCATAAATGGCCTCTTTTGAACTTTGTGTTCATGTTTGATTTAGCGCATTCACTATTTACGCACTCATGGACTACAACAGTTTCCATCTGTGTGTGTGCACTAGTGTGTTTTTGGATGCTTTTAAGAAGTGTTTTGCGCCCCAGTGTGTGTTTAACGCTTAATTTAAAGCTACAGACATAATCTCCTGCGAAGTGGCTGTATTCAGAAATGTCTAACAAACAGCAGGGTTTGTAGAAAGAGCAAAAAGGGGCTGGGTCGGCTCCTGTACCTTTATAATCCTTCAAAGCGCACAACGCTCACCTCTCCGGACGGCCTGTGCTCATGAGATTACATTCTTTGCTGCATGACTTTGCTGTATGCAAGTTGCTGTGTGGCAGGCGTCAGAAAAATATCCCTTGATTCACGGCGGTAGCACCTTCCTGTCTGTACGTTGATGCGAATTATCGCTTGTTCAATCAGATTCATTCATAAATCGCACAATCAGACGGCGGCCTCTAAAGTGCAGCAATTCAAAAAGTCTTATCTGCCCCGTCCAGAGTACCGGAGTCCATGTAAAGTCATGTAAACTGACTGCAGTACAGAAGTGCTTGAGGTTACATGCTCAAACAGGACTGAGTTTGAATGGTATGTGTCGAGCTCATGGCCCCGAACTTTGTTGATGAAAAATCTGGCTGCGTTCCACTGCATCTGATAGCAAAATGTGACTTCTTCGCTAACTTTGTATGCAAAGGGTGTCTGACCTGCACAGAAGTGTCTGTGATCATTATAAAAAGTTTTAGCACTATGTAAAAATGCTTTATGGACTCCCATGTGCACCCAAGAGAAGTTTGTTAAAGTCATCGAACCCTTGCAGCTGCATTAATTTTGTGGACTGTCAGACTTGTTCCTGCGCATTAGAAGTGGCGGTTGTGCAGTAAAGCATTGCATTAGCATGGCTGTGGTTTCTGCACAGCTTGACAGTGCTGTCTGTTGGCTGAACAGAGACTCGCTAGTCATAATATCCCCCACAGATGTAACCTGACAAAGTCACAGCGGCTCTGTGCAAGATCATTGATTCCGTATGGTATGTAGTTAGTTAGCGCAGCATTTGGAATGACAGCATTTATTTGGCGAGGAAGCTGTTCACCTGTCTGACGCCTCTGGATTTTGCATGAAGAGCTTTCACAGTTTGGGATTAGTTGTGATTTTAAAGGATGAAGAGATTTTGCCATAATTAAAGCTTCTCTGATATTTGGAGATTTTATTTTCAGTTCTGTATTCTGTTGGTCCAGGATTCACCACTCCTCAACTTATTGTCACATTGCCAGATATTTCTTGTCCCAGTCACTAAATAAAGTCGTAATTGTGACATATAAAGTGACATTGTGAGATATTAAATCACAATTCTGGCATATAAAGTGACACTGTGAGATATTAAATCAGAAATATCACATATAAAGTGACATTGTGAGATATTAAATAACAATTATGGCATATAAAGTGACACTGTGAGATATTACATTAGAAATGTGACATATAAAGTCATACCGTGAGATATTAAGTCAAACATGACATATTAAGTCACCGTTATTGAATATTATAACACAATCACTAGAAATGAAGTCATAATTGTGACATATAAAGTTATATTGTGAAGTATTAAATCAAAATGATGACATAAAAAGACAATCTGAGATATTAAGTCACAATCTCTATACACACAATGATCTATAAAGTCACACCGTAAGATATTAATTAGGAATTATGGCATATTAAGTCACATTGTGAGATGTTAATCACAAGAAATAAAGTCGCAACTGTGACAGTCACAATCTCAAGAAATATAGTAGCTATTGTGACAGTCACAATCACAAGAAATAGTCTCAATTATGACAATCACATTGTAAGATATAAAGTCATAATTATGACAGTCACACAATGAATTATGACATAAAAAGTCACATTGTGAGATATTAATAACAAGAAATTATGTTGCAATTGTGATGGTCACAATCACAAGAAATACAGTTGCTATTATGACATAGTCACAATCACAAGAATTCCATTGTGAGATATTAAGTCACAATTCTGAGACATTAAGTTGACTTAAAAAGTCATATTGTGAGATATTAAGTCACAATTGTGACAAAGTCACAATGTTAGACATTGTTAGATATAAAGCCACAATCATGAGAAATTAAGTAACGATTATAACACAAAGTCAAATTATAAGCTTTTGTAGGATTGTATGATATAAAGCCACAATTTCAAAAAATATAGTCACAGTTCCTGAGATACAGTCATCTTTTGGAGTTCTGAGATATAAAGGATAATTTTGTGTAAATTGACTACTTCCAAATTATGACAGAATTTGCAGTTTCTTAATACATTGGTAAGACCTCATTTTCCTTTAAGATAAGTGAGAATTTTAGACAAAACGATTTTTGGACAAGTTACATCAAAGAATTGGTGTCTTTGAGGGAAAACTCATCCATCTTTTTACAAATTCTAGAACCTTCTGTCCTGAAGGCAGTTCTGTTCTGGAGTTCTTCACTCAGAGTGACTGTACTGAATGACAGGATCAGTATTTTCACTGCAGTTCTCACCTTACGCTCTGGACCACACACAGACTTGAATATCAATGAGCAGGTTAAGTCTGTTAAGTTGAACTACACACTTAGTGTCTTTCACAAAGGTCAGGTTTGTTGTGATATTCTGACCTCATTGTCAAATGCCATGTGTGATGTAACCTGCTGAAAGTGCTGAGTCACTGTCTTTGTATTGTTAGACATTTTGTGGCCACACCAATATGTGAAGATGCACTACAAATATACAAAATTTAACCAGTTTTATTAATGCTGTTCCCTAGATGCTTTAAGTGGTTTCCAATCACAGTCCACAGTTCACAGAGGTAACACACAGGAGGTCTTATCATAACCTACACATGAAACCAGACTTTTTTTTTTTTTTGGAAAATTCTGCTAAGCAGACATAGCAGCAAAGCTTAGCTGGTCAAACTGGTCAAGCAAGGACATTTTGCTAGTTAAGCTAGTTAAAAGCCTGATAGAGACACCAGCTCAGCAGCATCTCATGCTGAAGATCAGCATTCAAAACACTAGAAATGACAAATACCAGCTTGTATTTTCAGGGGGTAATGCATCAGACTGCAGATGTTTTGTGTAGTTTGATATACATTTTTAAACATTTTGAACCTGAGGCAAAATAAAAGCATCACGGATGTATTGCTGTATTCCTGCAAGCTTTGTAGTGATTTAAAAGTGATCACTGGTTTCCTCTTAAAGTGCCAGTTGACCCAAAAATGAAAAATCTGTCATTATTTACTTGTTTGACTTACTTCCATAGAACACAAAAGGAGATTTTAAGCAGAATGTTTATGCTACTCTTTTCCATACATTGAAAGTGAATGGTGACCAAAAAAACAGCACCATATAAGCATATGAATGGTTTGTATGACTTGTGAGCTACAATATAGTTTTCTGAAAACATATGACACCTTTGTTTGAGGAAAAGAGTGCAATTTATGCTACAATTCTAAAGTTTGGGATTGGTAAGATTTTTTAAATAGTTTTAATGGTCTCTTATGTTCACCGAGACTGTATTTATTTGTTTTAAATAGTTATATTGTGAAATATTATTACAATTTAAAAGAACAGTTGTCTGTTTTAATATATTTTCAAATGCTATATATTCCTGTGATGGCAAAGCTGAATTTTCAACAGCCATAACTCCAGTCTTCAATGTCACATGTTCCTTCAAAAGCTCATTGTTTATTTGATATAGAAATATTTTGTAGCAATATATATGTATTTACTGTCACTTTTGATCAATTAAATGTGCCCTTGCTGAATAAAAGTATTAAAAATGATTAGAAATGTTAGTGTAAAAACGTTAGTGTAAGTTAGCCTGTAACTCAATTTATATGTGCATATTCAAATGTGTTTCAATTCATTTTTGGGACCTTGACAGCCTGAGGTTACTATCCACTTTCATGATACGGAAAAACAAAAACGGTCTGTTAAGCATCTCTTTATGTGTTCCACAAAAGAAAGAAAACCATCCAGGTCTGAAACAAGGTGTAAAATATGACATAATTATAATTTTGAGCTTAATTATTCCTTATTATTATACAGAAGATTCATCTGTTGAGTTTAATTACATGACACACTGAGAGGAATAAACTTCTTTGCAGAACTTCATTGTGCAGTACTGAACTTTCTTAACCTTAAACAATTATCTTTTATTTGAATAATACCTGTCTCTATCTAAGTGTTATTCGTTTCTTAACCGGCGCTTAGCAGGCCTGCACAGCCATATCTGACAGGATAAATGTGCTGGATTATACAGGCGATTTTCAGCAAAGATTCAGCGATTACACTGACTCTGCTAACAGAATAGATCAAAACGATTATTCTGAATGTGTGTATATGCATATGTATGACGATACCGATCTCTCTCTTCCTCTGTTTTACAGATAAAAGGGAGAGAGCGTAGCAGCTAAATAAAGTGGAGAACAAGCCTGTCTCAGGACATCAGTCCAAAGAAGAGGATCTGCCGGCAGAGAGATAAGAGGGGGAGGACAGGGAACGAAAGAGAGAGTCGGAGGACGAGAGAGAATGGGATATTGCGGCATGTGGATCTTCCTCTTGTCCCTGTCTCTCTTCTATCAAAGCTCCACTGCAGAGGCTGAAGGTAGACTGCTGACTCACGCTTTATCTACATGCGATAGGTCCTCTTCGGTCCCCAGTGAACTGCCAGTATCCCGCCCTTCAGTCAATCACACTCTGAAAAGTTTGTAGGCAGGGTCCAAAATGAACACTTGCCAAGCACTAAATGCGGGTAAAATTCGGTGAGCAACTAAAATTGAGTTAATCTCAGTATATACAACCTTTTGTGTTAGGATGCGAGTTTAAAGTTAAAAAGAAGGAAAACTTCCAAAAAGACAAAATTACATGTAAATGTTGTACATTCCTTCAATTTTCTTTAGTTCTTGATTTGACTAGCATTTAAAAAGTTTTTCTTTCTTTACTTCATACTCCAGAATTTCATATAAATTATTTTTGAAATAATACTGTATATAGATAAGTTGATATGCTAGATCCTAGTTAATAAGCTGGACCAGACAAATACGTATACCGATGCATAACTACTCAGTTATGTTATTAAAAACACAGCATAGTTTTTTATTTTATTTTATTTTATTTTATTTTTTTAATTTAATTTAATTTAATTTATTAGTTGAATCATTAATGAGCTATAATTAATGAAGAATTCTGTCAATTTTTTTTTTTAATTTAATTATATTTTATTAGTTGAATAATTTATTTATTTAGTTCAATAAGTTATTTCATTGTTGGTGCTCTTAGTCTATTCAAGTTTTTATTTTAATTTATTTTATTTTCAGTTGAATAATGAATCGTTAATTTGGTTTTTAGCTATTCAATTTAATTGAATTTATATTAATTATATCTATATTTCTCTCTCTCTCTCTATATATATATGTGTGTGTGTGTGTGTGTGTGTATATATATATATATATATATATATAAAATTATTATTAGTTAAATAATTTACTGAATAATTAATTACTTCAGTGTCAGTTTTGTCAATTTTTATTTTAGATTTTGTTTTATTTTTATATTTTCTTTTCTTTTATTACTTGATTAATTAATCAGCTACTTCAGTGTTGGAGCATTTCGTCTGTTCAGATTATTATTATTTTTTTATTAGTTGAATAATTAATCATTAATTAGCTTTTTATCTATTTTATTTTATTTTATTTTATTTGTTTAATAATTAACCAGTTACTTTCATGTGAGTCCTTGTCTATTCAAATTTTCATTTTATTTTATTTTTACTCCTGTCACTCTGTACTATTTTTGTCCTGGAAAAAAGCCCCTCAAAATATAAATGTCTTTGATGAACCCACACACCCTTACAAATTTCTTGCATTGTATGAAGTTTAGCCATAGGGAAGTCCACCTTCAATCATGCCCATGTGTGTCAGTTCTCGTCTGTCTGCACACATGAAGAGACTGTACAGGTGGAGTTGAAGTGGACACAGAGTTCTTTCCACATGTGTCCTGCTGAGTCAGCAGGTTCTGCTGCGGGCCATCTGCACACCTCCTGCAGCTTGATACCTCTGGTTTGAGCCTTTTCAGATAAATCACTGTGCCCCTCTCTGATTTCCATCACCACAGATCCGTCTGCAAAGAAATCAGTGTGTGTGTTTATGTTTCACCTTGAACTATCTGTGTGTGTGTGTGTGTGTGTGTGTGTGTGTGTGTGAGTGAGTGTGAGGGAGAGAGCGACAGAGTGGGAAAGAGCAAGAATGTGAAACATATTGAATTCACGCAGGATGGTTTTAGAGGAGTCTGTCAGGACCAATTACTGACTGAGGCTCTAATGCCCTGAAACACTGTAATTTTCCACACCTCTTCAAAATGGCTGTTTGCAGTGACAGACACTTGACTATGAAATGGAAAGAATGTACTTTCCGAGGTCACGTCCTTGTACTCTTTCAGTATCCCACCTGCTTTATGTCGAAATTCTGTTAAATGTAAAAACACAAGCTTCTAACCCCGGTAATCAACCTTATATGTGTAAATACACAGCCAGTCACTTTTCATTACTGTCAGAGCCTTGTTGTCATGGTAATGGCCTGCCAGTTGCTTTAAAATTAAGTAAATATTTGCTTAATAACCTTATTTCTTCACTGACTTTATGAGTCAGCACTGAACGGAGCTCTTTTAAGTTGTATCATGTTAAACCACATCATCTTCACAGGCTGATGATTTTAATCTAGCGGCAGATGATTTTAGTGTAATCCTCTACGCACACAACTGCATGGTCTGTGGCTGTGGATGAGATGTATCTAGAAAGTCAAACTTGAGATGATCTGTTTATTGTGCTGTATGCGATGAAGAGTGTGTCCTGACGTGGCAGTGGGTTGAAGTTATTGCTGTCAGTGCTGAATTGCAAAAATAATGACTGTTTCAAACACTGAGATTGAATGTAAACACTAAGAAAATACACTGCTCAAAAAAGTAAGGAAACATTTCATCATCACAGTATAACACCACAGGTTAACACAGGCGCCATCTTCTAATCCCTCACAGTGCATTATGGGTATTCTCTAGCAGTTGAGTGCACATCAGTTGTACGCTAGTTATTGTGGTGCATTATGGGATTGAACGGCATTATGGTTATGTACACTACTACAAATGGTTGTGCCCTCAAATAGTGCCCAATTTAAAAGGGCCATGAACTGAGAAAACAAATTCCCTTGATCTTTTGATATATAAGAGGTCATTGTGCTATAATAAACATTCTGTAAGTTTCAGAATTCAAATCTTTCCGTTAGTCTAAAAACAGATTATATTAAAGCCAATCTGCCAAAACGACAGCTTGTGGAATGTGCCACTTCATGACGTAATTGTTTATAAACCCCGCCTCTGCAGAAGAAGATCAACTCCTGCTTCTACATCGCTGCCTGTTCAGCCCCGCCCACTGATTCGCGCATGTAGTAGTTAAATGCAAATGCAGCTCTACGCAGAAACCAAATGATAAACTTTATTTGATGAACTTTATTTTTAATGAAGTGTAACAAAGACGCTGGAGTTTGATTAGAATCCATAAGCGGAAGTTTATTAGAGGTCAAGACTTTAAACAGAGGTCGGTAAAACAGGCAGAAGGTCAAACCAGAGGAGCAAGCAGATCGTTCGTCAAACACAGGGGCAAATCCAAAGACAATCGTGATAAGGCAGGCAAAGGTTTCAAACACAAACATCAGTCCGATCAGGCGTCAGAACAAAGGGACAGAGTACAAATACCGTGAGTCAAGATATCAGGCAGGGTCGGAGACAGGTAATCAAACAGGAACAGTAGCAGGAAATAACGCTTGGTAAGGCAGAATAACTGGCAATACTTCGCGATTAGCATGTGAATGGGTCTCAGCATTTATGAGAGTCAAACAGGAAATGACTGCAGAGGGAGCAGGCCAGGTTCAGTACTCAGGTGAGGGCTCCCTCTGCTGGATAGTCGTTACATGAAGTTCCAGGCTGTATCAGTAAGAACTTGGTTCTTTGTTCACTTCATTTTAGAAAGATTGAAACTAAAAGAGGATGCTGTGCCAACTATATTGGATCCAGTGTCACACGTGTGAATAACTGTTTTTATTACATGACCCCTATTGCTTTGTCTGTTATTACAGATCGTTTTTTTATGTACTGAGTATTTATGCATTTTTAACCTAAAACACAAGAGTGTCCATCTATGAAGGACGTAGACTGTCAAACATACAAAACTGTTAGCCAATCATAGCAGTGGGCATTTACTTCCAAGTCTTCAATCCGCCATGCCTATTCAAACAGAGCGTTCTGATGAGGGGGGTCAAAACAGGACAGAAAATAGCCTATTGCTTCTAAATTATGTTTTTTGATGTAAAAATCTTGATAACATTATAAGTGGACCTCAGAGAACAGTACAAAACAATAAAAAAGGCAGTTCATGACCCATTTAAGGGTATAGGGGGAGATTTCGGATACAGCCCAAGTCATTTAAACTTCAGGGATGTCAATCTCTCCAGTTAGGAAGCATGAGTGATTGTGAATCAGTTTCACCTGCGCTGAAGAGACAACGGCAAGACAACCACCTAAAATGAGAATGGTTTTGCAAGTGGTGGTCACAGAAAATTGCTCTCTGATCCTTCCTGACAGTTTTGTCTCTAGTTTTGTGTTTTGTTAGAGTCGTTCTGACTGCTTGTAGCATAAGGCAGTACCTGCAACCCAATCAGGTTGCACAGGTAGTCCAGCTTCTCCAGGATGGCACTTCCATACGTGCCGATGCAAGGAGGATTATGTGTCTTCCAGCACAGTCCCAAAAACATAGAGGAGATACCGGGAGATGTTCTTGTTAAACAAGAAGAGCTGGTCAGGGCTGTAGAAGAGCGACGTCCCAGCAGCAGGACTGGTATCTGCTCTTTTGTGCAAGGAGGAACAGGATGAGCACTGCCAGAGTGACCTCCAGCAGGCTACTGGTGTGCATATTTTTGACCAAACTGTCAAATATAGACTCTATAAGGGTGGCATGAGGGCCTGATGTCATGTAGTGGGACCTGTGCTCATCCCAGCACCATGCAGCTCCATTGGTATTTGCCAGTGAACACTAAAACTGGCAGGTCTACCATTGGTGGGTGCCCCGTTCTCTTCACGGAGGAAAGCTGGTTCACACTGAGGATATGATAGACGAGAAGGAGTTTGTAGATGCCATGGTGAGTGTTATGCTGCTTGCAACATCATACAGCATGACCAGTGGTTCAGTGATGGTCTGGGGAGGGTTGCACAGAGCTCCACTTGCTAGTCAATGGTACCTTTACTACTGTTAGGTACCGGGAAGAAATCCTCAGAGCAATTGTCAGATCTTACACTGTTGCAGTGAGTCCTGGGTTCCTCCTGACAAAGACAATGCCCAGCCTCATGTGGCCAGAGTGTGTAGGTAGTTTCTGGATGACGAAGGCACTGATGCCATCGACTGGTCCTCACATTCCCCAGAATGAATCCAATTGAGAACCTCTGGGACGTTACAGTATGTATCAGAGTATCCAAAGCTGTCAAGTAGCACCACACACTGTCCAGGAGCCAGTACTGGGAGATTACTTGCAAATTGTAGTCTGTTACTTATTCCAAAAATCGTAGTCAGTAACGTAATCCATTACATTACACATTTTTGGTATATAATCAGACTACTTTTAGATTACTTTTAACTTCATCGCATTGCGTTCATCACATTGATTTAAATAGAATAATCTTGTACCATATTGATATAAAAATACAAAGAGAAAGAAAATATATTCCATTTGTTGTTATTAACAACATGAAGTACATTAACCATTACATTATCAAGATTTCCCAAACTAGGGTTTGTGAAGGAACTGCAGGGAGTTTGTATGTTTAACAAAACAGAAAATTTAAGGAGAATCAATAAATTATGAATAATTTATTGCTATTGTGTGAATAATATGTAATCAGTAAAAAGTAACTGTAGTCTGATTCCAACCAAGTATTTTAAAATGTAATATAATCTAATTAGAAGTATTTAATTTTTGGAATCTGATTACGTAATCCAGATTACATGTAATCATTTACAACCCAGCACTGCCAGGAACTCACTGATGCCCTGATCCAGGTCTGGGAGAAGATCTCCCAGGAAAACCATTCATGATCTCATCAGGAGCATGAATAACCAATGATTTTTGGTGTGATTTTGAATCCAGCCCTTAGTGGGTTGATGATTTTGGTTTCCATTGTCCATTGTAACATCATGAATGAATAAATGAATGAATGATGCATTTATATAGCGCTTTATTGTGTATTGCTGTACACCCAAAGCACTTTACAATCATGTGGGGGGTCTCTCCTCAACCACCACCAGTGTGCAGCATCCACCTGGATGATGCGACGGCAGCCACAGGACAACGGCGCCAGTACGCTCACCACACACCAGCTACAGATGGAGAGGAGAGAGAGTCATAGAGCCAGTCAAGTGGATGGGGATTATTAGGAGGCCATGGGAGTTTGGCCAGGACACCGGGGTTACACCCCTACTCTTTACGAGAAGTGTCATGGGATTTTTAGTGACCACAGAGAGTCAGGACCTCGGTTTAACGTCTCATCCGAAAGATGGTGCTTTTTGACAGTATAGTGTCCCCGTCACTATACTGGGGCATTAGGACCCACACAGACCACAGGGTGAGCACCCCCTGCTGGCCTCACTAACACCTCTTCCAACAGCTACCTAGTTTTCCCAGGAGGTCTCCCATCCAGGTACTGACCAGGCTCAACCCTGCTTAGCTTCAGTGGGCAACCAGTCTTGGGCTTCAGGGTGATATGGCTGAGGCGACAGTCATCATGCCATTTTGTAACATGTAGATGGTTGTAAGGCATGCTGAATGCAATGTTCAGCCCTGAATTACGAAGCTCGGACTGAGAGGACAGCTGCCAAATTCTGATTTTTCCATTCCGTCTGTCCTCATCTCTCTGCCACTGGTTGAATGCCTCTGGACCCTCAGCGCTGCCTGCAGAGAGTATCCTCACTGGACCGTTAAAGTTTGCTTTTGATGAACTTCCCTTTTGCATGAAAGCAGTTTTCTCTCTCTGAATGCTGTATATGAGTGATAAATCACTAAAGCCTGAAGTGTTTGTTCCCTTCTGATGTGGATGGCACAGATTTTCCCAACTCTGTGGAGCAACTTTTCCGGAAATGAGACTGAACTTTTTATGTAGTTCCTGCCAGATGATCAATAACGTTGTGTCGTTTAATGCATATACTTTTGTTTCCAGAGCTCTATTGTGTTCTGATTTTATAATAGTGTCTGTCATCTTGTGGTTGTTGGGGGGGAAAAAGAACATTTCAAAGCGTTCTTCTGAGAGCGAGTTAAGAGGCATTGAAAAGCTTGGGATGTACTTGTCTCCTTCGGTTTTGTTGTATTTCAGGTGTGGGTGTGTGAAACTATCTTCTCTGATCTGTGAGATCTGGCTGTACATTGTCCGCTGCTATTAAGTCTAATCTAGTACTGATTAGCTCCTGCCTAAAACAGCTCATCTTTGGAGAGTTATCTGATTCAGAGGACATCTGCAGTCCACTTAGTGCCAGCCATCAAAAGTTTCACTGTGATTGTGCAATCACCTCATGACCAAGGCCACATTTGCAGCCATCAAAGACAGAAATAAATGAATATTTGGATGTAGTCTAAGGATGCACACCACTCAGAAAACATCCTGAAATTGTAGGCCATATGAAACCATAACGCAAGCACTGATGACTGGACTTTTATTCTGATCAGGACTTATTGTGAGCCTTTAGCTGCTGTTCCTGTTTAATGTGGTTTCTAAAGTGCAGGCCACTTGGCATACATTTACCAGCTCTTACAATCTATTTTTTCTCTGAGTCTACACTGCCATCTAATGGTGGCCGAACACATTGTTGCTGGGTGTGAACAAGAAGGCCTTGGAGGTTGGACCCTTCAAAACATGATTCAAAATTGAACTAAGAATGTCTTAAAAGCCAGTACAGTTACTGAGTTTTATTGAAATTTTATGCAAAATTGCAATTTAATTTCATACTATGTATAACAAAAATACAATCAGGAAAATTCACGTGTGATTGATTTTTGAGAGCAGTTAAATGAATGTAAGTTATTGTAATAACACTAGCAATACAATTTGCAATACATTTGTGACAGTATAACGTTAAAAAATGTACATGTAAAAAATGAACAATTGTTACATGTTAGCACAGGTCCATTAAATAATATTAACAGATACTAATTTTGATTTTAATAATGTATTAGTAAATGTTGAAATTAACATGAACTAAGATTAACAGATACTGAAAATTAATAAAATGAAAATGAATAAACTATTTTCATTGTTATTTCATGTTAACGAATGTAATTACCGAAACAAGTGGAACCTTATTGTATAATGTTACCATTATCATTAACAAAATGTATGGGATATTACCAGATATATTTTGTATTAACGTATTATAATTAATCAATATTTAAAATGTTACATATTAAAAATTATATTTGATTTAAATATTATTATTTCAATATAGTTATTAATTAAAACAAATTAATAAATAATTAAATTTATTTAATGTTCATTTTATGAGCCCTGGAAGAAGAATTCTCTAATTTACCATGAAGTCAATTTCAAAAAATGACTCATAATTGTGTTTCTTGATTTTCTGTGATACATAATTCAGAAATCTATCTTGCTGTTAAACCAGTTCATCTTTCTGTGGTGTGTGTGTGTGTTTGTGTGTGTGTGCCCAATCCCCCTGAATTATGCCCAACTTTTTCCAATGTGAAATATTAACCATCTTATTAGAACAAATTCATTTATAAAACAGCCTCAGCTATGGTAAAATAAGAGAATTTGTCAAAATAATCTATTCGTCAAAATATCTATCTCTTTTTTCTTTTTCAGTATGTCGTACAGCCATGCCTGCTGATATTGTTTTCCTGGTGGATGACTCCTGGTCAGTGGGTCCGACCAGCTTCCAGCAGATCAAAGAGTTCATAGCGGACATCATCCGAGCCTTTCAGGGAAGTGTGGTTGGACAGGAAGGCATTCGCTTTGGAGTGACTGTCTATTCAGACTTGCCCAGGTCAGTATACATACTGCAGTGGGTTAGTGTTTGCACTTTAGAGAGCTATTTTCTACTGAAAACATAATTATGAGAGAATTAAACACTGTAAAATACCGGATGTGTGTATATTCCTGACCTTAGCAAGCATAAAATAACTGCTTGAATGCTCCATATGCATCCGGCTGTGTCCTTGTTCAGGATGCGTATAGCTCTGACGGATTATTCGACTCTGGAGGAAGTGCTGAGAGCCGTGGAGGAGGTGCCGTATGAGGGAGGCAACAGCCGCACCGGCTTGGCATTGGAATTCCTTGTCGAATCTGTGTTCAGTCCTTCTATCATCAGAGACAACGGCCCAAAGGTGTGACACTTCAATCACAATCACTTCAAAACACCTTTTTCATGCTTAACCCAACTGTGAGAGAAAAAGACCAACTTTACTCTGCAAAGTTGGCACAGATGCTGCATTATAAAGTGCTTCATAAATACAAAAGACAAGTTCACACACAACAAAACCCATGTTACAGAAACAATAGAGATTTTAAAATGTCTTTTATATGCCATTGCATATTTACGCAAATTCTTTAGTACATCTCAAGCACCGTAACATGCCGTTAAAGATCGTGATAATCAATTTGTCTGTCCACATTGACCACAAACTGCTGCACGATATGACACAATCACAGCCAATCAGATACTTGATTTTTAATGTGCAGTTATGAGGATAAGGATTGTGAACCAATGATATTTCAAAGTGGGCGGGGCTACACACTTATTTCAAATAAGTGAACATTATGAACATTTCAAAAAATCTAAAGAGCCTTTTCCCACTATACTCTTAAAAATGAAAGGAGATGCCACACCATAGAATAACTCTTTTTGGTTCTCTAAAGAACCTTTCAGTGAACAGTTCCTAAAAGAACCTTCTTTTTTTCATTAGTGTGAAGAACATTTCAATAATCTGAAGAACGGTTTTCCACCATAGAGAACCTTTTGTGGAATGGAAAGGTGCCATGGATGTTAAAGGTTCTTCATTGAACCATAGATGCCAATAAAGAGTGCACCTAGCATGACAATGCATAAATGTAAACCAATCAAACGACAGTGTCATACTGCTTGTACATTATTAAAACTGCAGGAAAGTATTGAAATGCTACATTTCCAAATGAATCATCCTGTCGCATATACTGTACACAGAACAACCTTCTAATTATATATCTCAAAGAGCTGCACCTGCAATCAGGCCATTGATTCTGTCAGGACATCACGTCCTGCGCTGCAGTGCACACACTCTGCTCCTCAGTGTCCCACCTGTCCTAATTTAGGGCTTGATTAGGATTCCAAACCGCACACAGCTGCTGGTCTTTCCGTAGAGCACCTGGTGTGGAGAAATGAGCGGGCGTTTATAATGAACTGCAGAGATTTCACCTTTTATTAAAACTCTCATCACATACATACACTGTAATGGCATGCTAGTGTACAGTGCATAAAGATGAACCCAGATGCAGCGCGACCAATGCTGGTGAACTTTAGGTGACCCAGGAGATGTTTCTTTTTTTTAGAATACTCATTTGTGAGTGTAAGCGACTTTGCAGGTTTGGATCTGCTGCGGTTGGGGAATTATGTATGCAATGAGATGATAATTCATGCCGTGTGCTTTCAAGGGCATCAGTATCAGCGTTATGCACTTAATGGCAGATTGAGTCCTTTAATAAAAATTCACACTTTTGGGTGGATTTCATGAAAGCTGACAAAAAAAGTCCCAGTCGTATTTCACACCAAAATCAGAAGATAAAAATCTGCATGAAGAATAATGTTGTTGTTGTTGTTTTCAGTACTTTTTTTTTACATTATTTTTCATGACATATAAGCATATTTCACCTCTCAGATTACTGTAATGCATTACGGTAATATATTACAGTAATGAGAATCATTTTTGAAAATAATAGGAATAGTAAAAGTATGTATGTTTAGTAACTAAAATTGGGGTGGAAAAAATTCCTAATTGTCCTGAAAATGTCACAATGCAAAAATGTAATGTTCCTACTCTAAATGTAGGCCTAATTTTCTATATGCAAAATATAATTCCTTTTTTTTCCCCTGTTAACACTTTAGGTAACACTTTATTTTAAGGTGTCCTTGTTACACTTTACATGTACTTACTATTATAATAACAATAAATTATTCGTAATTACATGCAAGTAACCCTAAGCCAAACCCTAATCCTAATCCTAACTCTAACCATATAGTAAGTGCATGTAGTTAATTAATATTACTTAAATGTATAATTACACTGTAACAAGAACACCTTAAAATAAAGTGTAACCACACTTTATTTTACCGTCCTGTTCTGCATTTATGTGCAACGTACTTACTATAATAACTGACTCTAAACCTAACCTTAACCCATATTAAGTCCACTGAGTAGTTACCTCAAATAACTCAGTAGTTGCTGTGTAAGTACACTGTAAGTACAGTAAAATTAAGTGCAACCTTTTTCCTTTAAGGTTAAATGCAAGTTGGACCTTTCTCGACAGGCTTTGTGAGATTTACCCTTTAATATATTTCTGTACATCTTTGAATTTTTCAAGATTTGTGATTTAAAAAAAGCCTGTGGCGTATCTTAAGGGGATCTTCACGTTTGACCCAGTTTTATTAGGTTTTTTCGTATGCATAAAATTAGCTTTGTATTTCTGTGGTTGATATGTCCATATTTTACCACAAAAATTAAATGTATTTTTTTTCTCCAGTATTAAGATATTAGACAAAAAGAAAGCTACTTTTTAAGGACCATTAACTTTTTTTTTTGCGTTGTGACAATTTTAATTACAATTAAGCTCATATTTGAGTGTGAGATTCACCCTTTTGGATGTTGGTATCACTAAAGCATCACATTTTTTTCTTTCTGGCCTCAGATTGCTGTTCTGATCACAAATGGCCAATCGGATGATCCAGTGGACGGTCCAGCTAAAGGTGTAACAGACAGTGGGATTTCCCTGTTTGCTGTGGGTGAGTTGAAAACTTGGTTCTCTTCATGTCAGAAGTGTTTGTGTTGTAGTTTGAACGGGCATGACACTTCTGCACTCCTTCATGTTTTGACGTGTGGCTCAGAGTAACTGTAGTGCAGTGATTTACAGTGAATAGCAATACTGGTGAAAGTGGCAAGACATAAAACAAGTGTACGTTTGTGTGTGTCAGCCTTGTTTCCTTGACTTTCTCACGCTCTTTCTGTTTTGACGCCCAGAGTGCTGAAATAATTATGGCTCATTACCCGTTGGCCGACTAATTGCTGTAATTTTTCATCAAGCCCATCACACACACACACACCGACACCGTGCCCTGCCTTTCTAATCAGTTTTCCCAGAGAGACTTGAATATATCAGGCCGTTTGACACATCTTTGAGACACATGTACAGCAGGGCGACATGCCGTGACGTTCTCCCATCATCACTTTGCAGTCTGATAACACAGCAGCAGGTCTGAGACACATAAGGGTCATTTCTCTACACACACACACAAGCATTAACTGCACCTTACAGGCCTCCATGTTATGAAAATGTTAAGATAAACTCACGTAGGAGCTGTGGCATAGTGGTTAGTGAATAGTCATGGTGCTCATATGGGTGATGAAGGTTCGAGTTTGATCTGCAACGTGCCCTCATTCCATAATGATGACGTCAAACTGTTTAGAATCTGTGCCATTTTGACTAATGTTGTGTGTCTATCAGGGGTGAGGAACGCCAATCAGGCTGAGATGAGGAAAATCGTCACAGAACCCCATGAGGAACATCTACTGCTCAGCCCAGATTTCTCCTTCCTGGAGAACCTTCTGCCCAAACTCTCTCGTCGCATCTGCTTCACTGCTTCAGAACCTCCTCGACCTGTTAAGCAAAAGCCACCTGGTAAAACCACCATGATTTTTGCTAATGAAACATGAAGCCGATTTTGATTGATTGATTGTAACCAAAGGTTCTATAAACCTTTAATAATATATATATTATTTTTTCTTATCCTGTGTGCTGTTCTGTCTGCTGTAGTGGTGGAGAGGATAGTAGGACCTAAAGATCTGCAAGTGAGCGAGCTGAGTTACAGCTCTCTGCAGCTGACCTGGAGTCAGGCCACAGGAGACGTTACCGGCTACAGACTGCTTATCACCCCTGCGTCTCCAAAGGGCCATCTGCTCCCTGCACTGCAGAGACAGGTGAGACACGGTCACCTGTGCATATGCACACCCCATGCAGCAGAGCACAACAGATGGAAGGCTGCACATGGACCAGTTTTCTTTATGTGGCAATAAGCTAATATTTTGACTATGTATTTGGAAGTGTGCGTGTGTGGTTTGTTCAAAATATATTCTTTCCTGTTTGTCTCACAGATTGATCTGAAGGGAGATATTAGTAGTACTCCAGTAACCAGGCTGAGTCCTAAAACTGAGTACTCCCTCACTTTATATGCCATCTATCCTGGACGCATTGGAGAATCTGCCACTATTACCACAGAAACCAGTGCGTTTTGAACTTTACATGAGTCTTATAGTCTAAATGCAGTGTCCCAGCATGCATATGCTTTCTTTTCAGCTGTTTTGCCACCGGTTTCGAACTTCCGTGTGATTGAAGAAGGACTGTTCTCTTTACGCCTAGGATGGACGTCTCCACTTGGAAAAGTGGATAAATATAAAATTTATGTTCCAAGAAGTGAGAAATCAACACCCACTCTGAAACTGAATATGGGATATATTACAGATGTTGTTTTACAAGATTCCTGCATTTGTTTTCAGCGGACAGACCCGGTCTCATTTATGATCAGATACTGTCGGGTGATGCCTCCTCTCACGTGATTGACACTTTAGAAGAGGATAAAGAGTACATGGTCGACATCTACGCTGTCTATCCAGAGGGCACCAGTGAGACTGTATCTGTCACTGGGAAAACTTGTAAGTCTGTCTTCTGTTTCTTTCCTTTTATAGTATAGTTTCATTTGACACCTCATGTACAAGTCTGCCCTTTCAAAACAATACAGTACCACAATGATGGCATCAGAAGCTGTATGTACTGTACCACAGCAATGAATAAT